>PVJD01003633.1:0-158080 GCA_004026545.1 Mormoops blainvillei | reverse complement strand
CCATTGTCAATCAATATGCTCCATTTATAAAACTGTGAAAAAAAAAGATAAGATTTTCAACCTCTTAAATTTTGCCACACATTGTTTCCAATACAGACATTTTCTCAGGCTCTCTGGGGTCCAGTGACGGGCTGTGTTTTCTGCACACCTGGAGTCCCTGTAGGCGATCATCTGTCTTCTTCTAAACTGTCATCTAAAATTGCTTCTTTCTGGTTACCAAAATAAGAATATGAGCACTGGGTATACTGGGGAGAAATGAGGGTCAAGACCTTAATCTGTGAGATTCTCTGTGAAGACAAGAACATTACCTTTCTAAAACCCATCTCCACTTTGGTACTATATGGAAAGGTCTATGGTTGTTTGATGTAAAACCTACGCATAGTATTGTTATACCCCCAAAGGACTAATAAACAGTCAGCATCTGAGTCTCTTACTTAAAAAGCAAAATGAGCTAAATAATAAAACATATGTGTCCATCAGGAAAACTAATCATGTTTAAAGGGAAAGAAAGTGTTGGAAATAAGTTTACTATTAGAATTTTCACATATCCTCAGACTTAAATTAGTTTTTAGTGTTTTTCCTCTTCTTTTCATAATATCAGAATTTAAGGCATAAAGAATATGTTGTACCTTAGAAAATACTATTTTTGTATCTATTATCCTTTAATAAAGAGTAGAGATACAAAAAAGGGGAAGAATTTAAAAATAACTCAATGAAATCATTTCCTATTCCTTTGTTCCCTTTGGATTCACCATTAAAAACAATATGGGGAAAAATAAACCTAGAAGGGTCAGAAGAAAGACAAAAACATTAATTTTAACACTTAGGCTAAGACTTTTTGAAAAACTGATGTTGTCTAACAAGTACAGAGAAAGCAGAGCAGTAATTCCATGATAGTCTGTGACTGTAACTCATGAAAAGTTACTTAGAAAGCTATTTTCCTGTTTTCATCTCTTTTGGATGACTTAGGAGTGAGTCTCCATAAAAATGGATGATGGCTAGAATTTCCAAGGTTTTCCTAGGCAGGTTTTGTTTATAACAATGTAAGCTGTTCCAGTCCCTCTCATTTGGCAAGACATTAGTATAACAGTGTCCAGTGTAAATAAGCATTTGCTAATTTTTTATTATAAAAGCAGTTATTGGTGTTTTATAGGCTATTATTTTTACTCAAATTTCTAGAAAGCTTTTCCACATTTATAATGTGAGAAATGAGTTTATTTATCCTGTTTCACTTTGCAATAATTATGTTTATATTTTCAAAATCCATTCTTGTAAATACTTATAAAGCTGAAGAATAGGTCAAGTACTCCAAATAACTGCTTCTTTATACTGCAGGCATTGATTAAAAATAAGATTGTGTAGATTTATAGATCATTCTAATTATAATAGAAGTAAATGAACAATTTTATATATCATTTCTATTCTGCCATCATATTCAACAACAAAATTAGTGAATTTTGTTAGAAACTTACATGAAACTGTTCATAAGTAGATCATTCTTTTCAAGTAGAAATGTATTCAGTGAAAAGTGGACTAGAAAATCCTATATCCCCACTCCATAGCCCAAACACACACACACACATTTGGAAGAGAGGAGGCAAAAAAAAATTCCCCTAAAATGTCCCTGCTTTATGATTTGGTAGCAGTTATTACCTTTCCCTCTTGAAAGTGATACATTCGTGCCCATTGGTTGTGGCTGTGAAGTCCTTTAGCATCGTGAAGTCCTAGGCAGGTTGCAAATTTCCTCACACTTTCTTGTTGAGAGGCAATATTAGTATTTTGAAAAGAGATGAGGTTCTTAAGTCAAACAGATACAGGTTTTCTACTTGCTTCCTGTATAATATTGGGAAATATTATAGTTTAATTTTGTAAAGCCTCCATTTTTATTAAACAGCAGAGGCAGAATGACTTCATACTGTGTCACTGATGATGAATAAATGCCAAAATTAGCCAACATGTATTGAGCACCTATTCCTTTGTTATCATTGACCTTTATAACGGCACTGTGGATTAAGAGTTACTCTAATCCTCATTTGATTTAAGAGTGCGAAGTTAAAATGCCCATTACAGTGTCCAGCTCAGTACACTGAGGTGGTGATGATGGCAACAATAGGAATAGTTGAGAAGCTTTTGTGACTTTAGTCATCTTACAGTCCCACATTTCCACTTTAACTCAACCATTGTAAGCATGTAAAAGAGGCAGCCAAGTTAGGGAACACAGGATTCAAAACCAGTTTTATCTCATAATGATCTGTGCAATTGAACATTACACCATATTATCATGGTATTTTGAGATTTAGGTTCACTAAATGCTGACACTATGCATAGAGGCACTTCATTCTTAATGGGACGGTATTTCCAAATTATATTTAAAATTTGTTTTGGTATTTATTTACTTACATTTGCATGTGAAAAAGGCACACCACTTTAGTATATGGATCTGTATAAAGTTATGTGGGGGGACCACTGCAGGACTTGACTACCGGACTCTACCTGACCGATTCTTCAAGTTGGTGTAGGTCTTTATAGCTTCCTTGTTCTATGCATTCTGAATAGGGTAAAACCTTATTCTCCATGAATTATATTTCTCAAGTGTAGTAACTATATGGGTTATTTCATTGCCTTTTAAAATTGTCATTATTATTGCTAATAAAGATAATCATAACTAATGATTTATAATGTTTTATATCTAAACTTAATCTGAAGTATTAATTTTCTAAATCAAATTTTAGAAATATATTGATATGTAATTTACAATCATATGACATGCCAATAGGTGCAATTATTTAGCAATATAAATTCAACAAGATGTATTACTTAATATATGTGTTTAGCCTGAGCCGTGCATTTATTTCTTATTAGTAAAAGGTTCTTTTTCTGCTTCAGGGCAATTTAAACTGTTAAATACAAACTTAAAAAAAAACACTTAAAATTATATTATTAATTGGGATGTGTAGGGTTGTGTACTAGCTTAACCTGTGTTTATTAGATAAGAAGTAAGTAACAAGATTCTGTAGAAAGTATAACCAGCATAGCAGTAACTGATAATGGCGCTGGCCCTTAGGGATGCTGAAATACCTTAACAGGCTTTTAGGGAGCAACTAGCAGTTTTTGTTAGCTTAGAATCTGTTCATTACATTTAAAGGCCCGATTCATTTTAAATATTCTAAATCAAATTAGAAAGTAACCTTTAGCAAAATGTGTATCGTTCACTTTGCAGATTTCTGTATAAAAGTTCTACCTGTATAAGCATCGCTTTGTATGGTAATACTATTTTTCCCTGGTATTATTTTTACTGTGACTATAAAAACGAGCAACAATATTAGTGGCACAGCTAACCTTCAGCATGTTAGCTTATTTCGTGCCAGCGTGCGCGTTACACTACCACTAAAACCCGTGCGATTTACAGTTTAGGGAGCTCTGATCCTCATACCTTCATTTTCACAACCCAGTGAGGAGGGCACGTGTAATGGATGTTGATCACTTCGGCTGGTGCAGCATCCCAAGAACCTTCTACCCAGGGAGAGTTCTGAGATAAAATGGATGAGAATAGGGCTCTGCCTCTGCCTTCCTGAATTAAAGGGGAGCAGCCACTGTCTTGCCCCAATTTGGCAGCTCGAGGGCTCTCACATGACCAAGGCTTGGCCAAGGAGACTGCATTGCCAGAGAGTTTTCCCGAAGTGAGCCAATCAGAGTCTGTGAGACGAGCTTGGGGCTCCTTCCTACTGGGCTCCTTCCTACTGGTCGTGTAACCAGTGGGGTTTTCAGTGTCCAGGGCTGGTGGAGGGAACTTGGGTGTCCCCGCTGGACTACTGTGCTTCTGCCCATTTCCGCAAGGTTTGTCATTCTCTTCTCCAGCTAACCATCTCTTGCCTCTTCAGTACCTGTTACTTTAACTTAACTAGAGTAGGTTTTGGTTTGTTTGCAACCCAAACACACATATATATGTGATTATACACATATAGATGATTATAATGTTTTTCTATTCACAATTTATAGATAAAGAAATTTTGCTTTATTATGGTTAAGTCATTTACTTGAGTTGTAGTTGTGTAGAAAAGCCAGGTCTGGAACTCATGACTTCTAGCTGAGTGTTGTTTCTGTCACAGCGCAGTTTTCCCAGTTGCCCTCAGTGGCCTGTGTGGATGGGCTGGTTTTCTCCTCATGCCTCTTTGACTGCAGTGCTTAATCCTGGCCCTGTTTTAACACTTATCTGCTTGATGTCAAATGTGCCTGTCCTCCATACCCGACATTTAATCTTCTGGAAGACAGGATTGTCTTCTAATCATCATTTCATTTTCTCTCAAACATAATGGAGGTGAATAGTCAGTACTAAATAAATATTTTAATGAATGAGTAAGCAAATGAGTGTAAAAATTATTCAATTAGTTGAAAACACCAATATGAGTTTGAACTTGATAAAAGTGTAACATTGATTTCAAAAAGAAAAAACACCACCGTGTTCTTTACCAATCAAAATTTCAGCCCCAGGTGGTGAAGCTCAGTGGATTAATCATCAGCCTTTGAACCAAAGTGTCACAGGTTCTATTCCCCAGTCAGGGCACATGCCTGGGTTGTGGGCCAGGTCCCCAGTAGGGGGCACCGTGAGAGGCAATGACACTTTGATGTTTCCCTCCCTCTCTTTCTCCCTCCTGTCCCCTCTGTCTAAAAATAAAATAAATAAAATCTTTAAGAAAAATCTTAGACTGTTTTAAATAAAGTACTAACATCTTGAATATATAAAAATGTTCACTTAGTAAGCATTTATTTTATGCCTACTGTGTGTCAGGCTCTTATTACAGAGAGAAATAAGAGTATCCTTCTTTAAGGAGTCTCTTATATTAATGGGAGAAACAAATGATTTCATGGCTCAGATCTTGGAGCTGTGGGCAAAAAGACATTGCAATCTGAAGAATGATGGGTGCAGCAGGCCCACCGTCAGCAGACATGGGAACCACCAAATTGGAGTGTAGATAACAGCTCTGAGCAGGATGCCACGCACATCAAGGTCAACAGCCGCAGCCCTTTGAAAGCTAGAGAAGAAGCACAATGTGCGTTGCCTTTCCAGAATATTGTGAGATTTGCTAAAAACAAAAATTAAAGATATTCATACCCTTATTCAGACATATTTTTGAAAAGATTATAATCATGGCTTATTATCAAAACACCTTAAATAATTTTGAAATCGTGCTGTACCATAACAGACTAACACATAAGACTACATTTTGGTTTGGCACAAAGGTGAGAATGAAGAGAGATCTTTCAGCACTAAAGCTCAGTACAAGAGAAGCAACAAATGAAGATAGAAAAAGATTTAAAGATATAGATATGTGTGTGTTTGTGTAAAATACATATATGTGTATAAAATAGGATACAAATTTGTCATTTTTACAAGCTATGTACATAGTAGGAAAAAAATTTAACTCCATAATTTTTTTATCACTTGCAGACAACTACTACGGTACCCCAAAGCCTCCAGCAGAACCAGCACCACTATTATTAAATGTAACAGACCAGATACTTCCAGGAGCCACTGCAAGTGCTGAAGGAAAACGGAAGAGGAATAAATCAGTGAGCAACATGGAGAAAGCAAGTGTTGAGCCTCCTGAGGAGGAAGAGGAAGAGAGGCCTGTGGTCAATGGAAATGGAGTAGTAACACCAGGTTAGTCATTTGCATGTGTTAGAGGTTCATCAGCTCTTTCAGATGTAACTACTATATTTTGCCATATATAATGCACACTTTTTTTTGCCCAAATTTTTGAGGGAAAAACAAGGATGTGCATTATACATGGGTGTGGGTATAATAATCCCATGTATAAAGTGCACAAAACATGGGTGCACATTTTACAAGACAAAATACATAAATTTATCTTATATCTGTATGTTCATATACATATGTATATTTCCAGATATCTTGAGAGGGAGAATATATCCAATGGGAAGGATGTGATTCTTGTATCCTATTTATTTTAATTTTGATATATCAAGTAATTAATCAGCTTCCTCAATTTTTGGTTTCATTTATACAATATTAAAGGCAATCTATTGAATGATTTAAACCTCTTAGAAGGCATTAGAAGTTATCAATATGACTGTGTAAAGTTCTGATGTCTTTGTTAATTATATTAGATAAAAATCTATCCTTAGAAATCTTACTTAGCCCTGGCTGGAGTGGCTAAATTGGTTGGGTATTGTCCCATAAACTGAAAGATCTTGGGTTCGATTCCCAGTCAGGGCACATGCTTAGATTTTGGTTTGGTCCCTTGCTGGGACGCCTACAAAAGGCAACCAGTTGATGTTCCTCTCTCACATCGGTGCTTCTATCCCCCTCTTTTTCCACCTCCCCCACCTTCTCATCTCTCTAAAATTAATAAGCCTGTCTTTGAGTGAGGAAAAAAAATAAAGAATATTACTGGCAGATCTGTAAATAGAGATTGTGTCATGTGATTTAGTTAACAACTTCAGTGAATACAGTCCTCAAAATGACAACGGCTATATGATGCCCATGTATTTGTCTGCCCACCCTTAGCGTCCTATCTGGCAATGTAGAGAACTCACTCTCATGCATTGACATTTTGAAGGCACCTGCCCTTGGCAAGGAAAAGACTTATTATCTCTTTAATTTATGATCATTTATATCACATATATAAAGAATATTAGACAGATATAAAGTATATTTGTGCAAGGTATGAATTTGCTATTTTCTTATGCTTGTTACTAATAGAGTGCCAAAATTTTATTTGTAAAATGTTTTTTCATAATATTATTGATAATTAAGTGTTACCAAAGCAAAACTATGGCATTGTCTTAGCCTCTTAGCTTAAGTTTCCAAAGTTTTGTTTTATTTTTTTGTTTTAAATAATGACATTTCATTGTTAAGGAACATATATAAAGGACACATGGACAAAGACAATGGTGGGAGGAGGATTGAATGTGGGAGGTGGAGCAGGTAGGGCAGAGAGAGTAATAGGAGGCGATGGAGACAACTGTAAGTGAATAACAATAAAAAAATATTTAAAAATCAGCCCTGAAAAAAATATATATATATAATAACATTTCAATGGTCATTGATAATCTAAGGGCTAAGTTACAGTTCTTGAAAAAACATTGACACATGCACCTTGCATATATATTATCTTAAGATATTTCCTACAACAACTTTAATGTCTGTATTTTTGTTTATAATTATAGTACTTCTGTAGTGACATAGCATTGGAATTTTCTTGGTCGGTTTTTATCAAAGGAAAGTTTATCTTACTTGTTCATAGTACCTGCAAAATGTTCTTCACTGAACATAAGGAAAACAAAATCTAATCTATGCCAATCAAAGTATAAAACCTTAAAAAGTGGTTACATTTGTTTTTAAGAGAGAGAGGAAGGGAAGGAGAAAGAAAGGGAGAGAAACATTGACTGGTTACCTCTTGCACACCCCCAGTGGGTACCTGACCCACAATGCAGGCTGGTGCCCTGACTGGGAATCAAAATGGTAGCCTTTCTGTTTGCAGGGTAGCATTCAATCCACTGAATTACACCAGCCAGGGCAGGAAGTGGTTACATCTTGATTACTCAAAGAAGGATAACCTCATCTATTAATATACTGGTTCAAAACTTACTCTCTGAAGCTAGCAGTCATTTACAAATGCTAAAAATCACTTTAGCTACAAAATTAATTTTGTTCATTATTAAATGATCTGGTATTTTCAAGAAAATAGATACCTTCTCTTTAAAAAAAAAACAAAAGATTTTATTTATTTATTTTTAGAGAGAAGGGAAGGGAGGGAGAAACAGAGGGAGAGAAACATCAGTTGGTTACCTCTCACACACCCCCCAGCCAGGGACTGGGCTGGCATCCCAGACATGTGCCCTGACTGAGAATCAAACCAGTAATGTCTCGCTTTGTGGGATGACTCAGCCAACTGAGCCACACCAGTCAGGGTTGTACCCTCTCTTTTTTGATTTTGAAATACCTTTGTCAGAATGTTTAATTTTCATCGTGTAACAGATTTAAGTTAAGTTGATAGTACATAGTTTTCTAAGCTGATCTAGATGACAGAAACACAACAACTCAGCTGAGAGGAAGCAGTAATCACAAAAAAAGAAGTTTGGGGTTAAAGAGTAGTTACAGAATTTCTTACTAGTTAACACCTAATAGTTAAAAATGTAAAATATATGGTCTTGGTTAAGCTTGAATCATTGGTTTTAATTTCATTTCTACTCTGTATAGGGCAAATCAAAAGAAAAATTCTTGATTCAGAGATTCTTAAACTAGAAATTGATTTAATTGGGAGGCACCATTTCCTTCTCTTAACACCTCAGACATGAGGAATGGGTGCTTCATGACTGGGAATGCTTTACGAGCTCAAAGGAAATCAGCTGGTCTGAACTCTTGTTGACCAGCCCAACTGTGTGACCGTCTCTGAACCTCTCAGCCTGGAGATGGCAGAGAACACCTGTCCATCTCAACTCTGTGGCTTCTGGGTAGTCAACAGATGACACAAGTACCAGTTCTAAAAGGCTGACTGGGAAAAAGGCCTTATGTGTCTTTTTTCTTTCCCATTTGGGAGGCGAGAGATGTGTAAATTAGGCAGCTCTTCACCCAGTCGTCAAAGATGGAAGAAGCAGCCCCACACCAGAAAACTGGTCCATCGTCCCTTATTTGAAATCTTTCAACAGCTCCCATCTTTGAAATGTCTTTGTTTTTCTTTATGTTTATTCAATGTAAACTTCAGGATTTTCTTTGTTCTCCTCTCATATGCATTTACCCAACTCTTTACCTTTTTGAGACTTAGCACATGTTTTTCCAAGACAGGGTCTTTGTCCTGCTTCTGTTTTCTTCCTTTACATATTCACCAAATATAGTACACTTCAAACAATACTGAGAAAACCTTTAGTTAACCCTGCCCTACAGAGACTGAGAGCCTATGATAGCAATTAACATCAGACATCAACTCAAGAACATAAATAGTGTAACCATGAAGGACATTTGAAGAACGAAAAACCCTTACTGAGGTAACTTTATTCCATTACAAAAAATTTTATAATAATGGTAATAAGATAAAAATTAACTCTTTATGGATGTTTACCTTGTGCTAGGGAACTCCCTAACTTCATTATATGTATTAGTGCATTTAATTCTCCTAACAGTTCTATCAGCTATGTACTGTCTTACAGATTAGGACTCTGTAGTAATTTGATCAATAACAGTAATTCATATACAAGAAATCTGAACCCAGAGCCTGCGTTCTTAGCTGCTATGCTGTCCTGGATCCTACACCACCAGACAGAAGCACAGATATATTTGTCAGCAATAGTAAACACATGACCGCTATTTTGCCTATACATCTTTAAAAGTGGCACTATAAATTTCTTCCTACCAAATTACATATAAGCGATTTCCCTCTGGAGATAGAAAAATTCCTAGTTTTTACAATATTTGTATGTATATAACCACCAAACTTACCAATCTTTATCTCTTTATATACTTTACCAAAAACTACTATTTTCCTTATGTAAATAAAGGTTTTAGAAGTGTCCTCAATTTCCCTCTATTACTTGTTTTATTCATCATTTATCCTTTGAACTGTAGTTTATAGCTAGATTGATATATCAATATTTTTTTTCTCTTGGACCAAATCTATGTAAAGTCAGTGACCACTTTTAAATATGTAATTTCTCCATGACGTTCTAGTAACATTTTCAATTAAAAGTCACACAAAGTGTGTGAATACTCATTGTATGCTGTTTCTCCTTTTTGCTCAAAATTACATGAGACACGTGGATTTAGCCCATATCACCTAGAAAAGACATATAAACATTTTTCAGTTTTCAAATCATAAATGTTTCTCTCTGACATATATTATTTCTAATCCCATAATCATTCTATTTGCTTAATGAATATGAAATGCTGAGATTTACCCTAAGGTGCTTAACTAAAACAATAGTTCATTTAGTAGCAGAATTGAGACCTGGGCACCAGGATACCTGAACCTATCCTGGGCTGTTAACCATGCTGAGGACAGAGTGACTCCTGGCCTCTGTCAGGTAAATCCCAATGGTGCAGCTCAGTGTATTTTATCTACATTGTATTCCATTATACTCATCCTTCATTTGGTTCATGGCAGTGGTGTTAGATCTAATGCTTGCACGGATGATATATACACTACATCATCTTAGAGAATCTGTCTTTAAACTGATAGTTAAAATTCATATGCCCAGAAAACCTTCCCTTTGATATTAACCTTACCTATATTTAAAGATCTTTATCTTGTTAGAGCTGACATCCAGCCCCATGGCTTCAAATAGACTTACCTGCTTCCTTCACTCCTCTCTTACGTTCCAGGGCCACATTCTAACTACTGCTCACTGAAGTACCCCACCTAAGCATTTCTTCAACTTACATGCAACATTCCACTTAAACTCTTCTGCAAAACAAACACGCAAACCAACTCGCAAAGTCCTTTACCTAATTTCCCCTAATTCTTCTTTTTACCCAGATAACTGAGAGTTTTGATTCTTCTTCCCCCCAGTCTCGATATGCATATATATTACTGAATATAAAAGATCGCTAGTCCTTTAGCTCTCTTCTCTTCCTTCCAAATATCACTGCTCCATCCTAGGTAACTGCCTCGTTTGTGCATCACGGTCTCCTAACTGACCTGCACCCCTCCAGGCTCTGTCCCTATCGAGCTACCTGTTATTCCTTGATCAGTTCAAGATTGTTGAACCTACACTTGGTCATGTAGCTTTCTCAAAACTTAAATGAGCTTCTCTTTCTGCTGCTTCAGACTTATGGGCAGCCACTCAGGTCCTCCCACATTTGACTGCAACATCTCTGTTAGTCTCGGCTCCTGTCACTCCCCCACTCTCTTCTCGCCTCTACACTCCACACTCATAAAACACCTGCACCTGTCTGATAAGGCCTTTCTCACCTATTTGAACCTCCTGTTCTTTTATTCAAATCAATAAAACGTTTGATATTCCTTAGAAATTATTTGTTGGCTCCCATAATGAAAAGTTGAGACTGTCCGTCTCTGAATTATTGAAATAGAGTTTACACTTTTCATTCATTTGGGAAGTGTTGGTTAGCTTGGTACTTGTAGGTAACTTTTCATAATGTGCCTATCTGGGATCCCCACACATACTGTAAAAATTGTTAGGACAAGGACCATTTCTACTTTTTTGTTTACCTCTCTCAGTGATTAGTATATATCTTTAAATATTTCAAGGTCTTAGTAAATCTTTAATTTTTAGTCAGCCATCCTTCTACAGAATGTCAAAGTTTTACTATAATAACTTGATTCTATATAGATCATGCTCATTTTACCCTTTTTCATATCTTCAACATGCAGTGTTTCTAAGTTCAAAACATATGAGATTCCCGATCTTATATTTCTTCAAAAGTTATTTGAAAACTAAAGAAAATTATGTAGAAGCATATTTTTAAAAATATATTCTTAGAGATGAGAATTATTCAACCTCTTTAACTGAAAATGCCAAAAATAGATGGGTGGTTAATAGATAAATAGAATTTCTTTTTAAAGTTCAAACTTTTTTGAAGAAAAGCAAATCCTGTAAACCTAAGTAACTGGGTTAAGCTTTCTTGGATTTCTTTTATTTCATGAATTATCTGCTAAACTTTTCCGGAAAGTAATTCACTATTATATTGTAGCTTCCCCTCACCAGCTATTAGTAAGCCTAGTACAAAGAATTAGAAATGCACATATATTTTAAAGCAGCTAAATCTCTCTGTTAATACACACACACAATGCCAGGAGGAACAGGGCCCGTGAGAGCTACCTTCACCAACAAAGGGAACACAGTATGTGTACACAGAGCTGCCTTCTCCAGGCCCCCAAGCCTGCAATTAGTGCAAATGAACTGCATCTCCCAGAGAGCAAACAGAGTGTCCCTTATGTGATCACCAAGTGTCCTCAGCAATGATCTCAGTTCACCATTAGGGACCTGCCTTCAGGTCCTGTGCCGCTTGGCACGCTGACTGTGCACGCACCATCAGTCCTGTTTCTGTGAATGAGGTCCTGTCACTGTCCAAAGAATTATGTCCTCCGTAGTGAATCTCGCTGTTTTCCTGCGAATAATAGCCCACTCTGAAACCACCCCAACGCCCATCCCCTGCTTATTTTTGTGTGGGTTCACAGAGACTGTGATGTGTGTATCCACTCGGATTTATATTTTCTTTTTTTGAGGAGGCTTAATTTTATGATCTTTATCCCAAACACAGTACTGGGTTTTATCTCTCCACTGAAGATGCAAATTTCTGGGGCTATTGTAAATTAGATATTTTATTTTTATTTTTATTTATTTATTTAGATATTCCATTTTAAAATTGGAGAGCATTCTATCATTTTATTAAAGAATTATCTGAAGGTTAGAACTGCCCTAATTGTAAAATGTTCTTATTATCTAGGTGCGATTATAAAGTAACAAGATAATCATGTTAGAGTTTGTGGTTATGAACTATAGTAGTAATTATAACTACACCACTGGGGGGAAAATGAAATCATTACTAGTTTCAGGAATGTCACTTTAAATCAAGGCAGACTCACTTTGCAATTAAACTGAAAGCTATGCATTATTTGAACTTCTTCCTACCCTCAAAACTGGTTCAGCATTTGCGTGATTGTGTACTCAGCCTTCTCTGAGGATTCATATGATGTGTGTGAGAGAGATTTGATACATGAACAAGGAATGCAGAACAAGCAAGAACCACCAGGGTAATATTCAGGGTTTTGTTTCATTTTTTCCATTACCATTTATCCAACTTACACCCTCTTCCAACTCCACCTACCCACCTCACCCCTGCAATCACCACAGTGTTGTCCGTGTCCATGAGTCCTTTTTCATTTTTGCTCGATTCCTCCTCTCCCTAACACTCCCACTAGCTATCATCTGCTCTCCATCTTTGTGTGTGTGTCTCTGTCTTGCTTTTTAGTTCAGTTTACTCATTAGATTTCACATATGAGTGGAGTCATATGGTATTTATCTCTCTCTGACTGATTCATTTCACTTAGCATAATGTTTTCCTGGTCCATGCATGCTATTGCAAAGAGTGAACTCTTCGTTTTTTACAGCTCAGTAGTATTACATAGTGTAAATGTACCATAGTTGTTTTATCCATTCATCTCTTGATGGACATTCGGGCTGCTTCCAAATCTTGGCTACTGTAAATAACACTGCAATGAACATATATTCTTTTGAATTAGTGTTTTGGGTTTCTTCAGATAAATTTCCAGTAGTGGGATTGCTGGGAAGTTCTGGAGGGATATTTCAGCAGCAAGGGGGTTCCCCCTGAGAAAGGTGGAGTCTAAATCCCAAACTGATCTCCCTAGCCTCGAATACCAGGACCAGGGGAGGAACCCAAATAACATCTGCCTATGAAAAGCAGTGGGACTTCTGTCTACCTGGGAGAGATGACTAGAGACATAAAAATCATCTAAAAGGGCCAACACACAAAATTTCGTTTGCAGCCACTTACCCTGGGCCCCGGCAGAGGAAGGGCAGTGCAGACTAGAGCCACATGAGGAAAGGCTGGGGTTTGTGGCTCTGGAGAAAGAGCTGAAGGATTAGCCGCCAGGATCCCTATGCTGAGTCACTCCCCATACTGGAGAAGCCATTCTTCTCCGGCAGAGCATTCCCACCCTCTTTTGATATCAGTCTTGGGGGAAACAATAGCCTCACTTGCAGGAATCTCTCTGACCCCCCACCACACATTGAGCTTAGGCCAGGCTGCTCAGGAATATAGCTGGAGGTACTTTCACTGAACAAGCCTAACGGAAAGCCTGCAGGCAAAGGTGAATCTCTGGGAGCTTTGAGACTTTAGCCGACTCTCCTCAGGCCCACTGCTGGTGAACGCCAGCGTTGGTACGCAGCTTGGTCTTTTCTGCACACACTGAGGTGTGGCAGAGAAAGCTACACAGTATTTATCGCTGATAGCTCCAATTAGATTGCTGAGCCACTTCTGAAATACACCTGTACCAGAGTCTTTACAGATCTACCTAACACATAGAAACAAATGCAAAAAGACAGTCAAAATGGAAAGACACAGAAACAGGACCCAAATGAAAGAACAAGAGGATTCTTCAGAAGAAGATCTAAATGAATTGGAGGCAAACATTTATCAGATATAGAGTTTAGACTAATAATTATAAGGATCCTCAACAGCATGAAAAAAGGACCACTCGGAAATAAAGAGTGCAATATCTGAAATATATAATACACTGGAAGGAATAAACAGTGGCATAGATGAAGCACAGGATCAAATCAGGAATTTGGAAGACAAAATAGGAAAAAACACCGAAGCAAAGCAGCAAAAAGAAAAACAATTTAAAAATGAGAAGAGTTTAAGAAACTTTTGGGACAACATGGAGTGTAACAACATTCATATCATGGAGATACCTGAGAAAGAGTGAGCGATAGAGAACCTATATGAAGAAATAATGACCAAAAATTTCCCTAGCCTGATGAATGATAAAGATACACAAGTGTAGGAAGCATAGAGAGTTCCAAACAAGATGGACCCAAAGAGACTCACACTAAGAAACATAATTAAAATGGAAAAGCTTAAAGATGAGGAGAGAATTATTAAAAGTTGCAAGAGAAGAGCAGTTAGTTAACTACAAGGGAGCTCCCATTAGACTGTCATATGGTTTCTTAACAGAAACACGTAAGGCCAGAAGTGAGTGGCATGAGATATTCAAGGTGGTGAAAAGCAAGGACCTACCGCCAAGTCTACTTTACCCAGCAAGCCTATCATTTAAAATTGAAGGACAAACTGAGAACTTCCTAGACAAAAGAAAGCTAAGGGAACTTCTGACCACTGAACCAATATTGTAACAAATGTTAAAGGGCTTACTTTAAGAAGAAAAAACCAGAAGAAAATAGTTAAAAAATAAAAAGACAATAAATGTGTATTTATCAATTATCACTTTAAATGTAAATGGCTTAAATGTTGCCACCAAAAAACATAGGGTAGCTGAATGGATAAGAAAATAAGACCCTTATATATTGCTGTCTCCAAGAGACCCACCTCAGAACAAAAGATACACACAGACTAAAGCTAAAGGATAGAAAAAGTTGTTTCATGCAAATGGAAAGGGAAAAAAAGCAGTCAGGATTGAGCAGCACTTGTAGAAAGCCTATAGACTAGTTGAATCTAAGCTCATTTCTAATTATAGTCATCCATTCTCTTTAGTTCTGATTTTCACCCTGTGTTGTATCTTCTCACTTCATATTTCTCCTCATAGAAGTGTTCATAATTTTGGTGTGAAATCTCAGATTGCTCTAGTTATTTCTAGTCAGCCTTTATCTCCGAAGGGGTAAGGTCTCTTGATAAAGTCTACCTGCTCACTCATTCCTTCTACATAGCTCAACCTTCAAGAATAGCACCCTTACCTTTTTCCTCATAATTGACTTCTCGCTCTCACCAAAAAATACCTAGACTCCAATTTGGCCCCAAAGAATAACATTTGAGCTAGCAAGATCAAGATCTTTAAAAGACTTCCTTTCCTCTTCAGCACCTTTGATGTTTCTCAGACGGTGATTTATGTTTCATATAGTACTTGTCTCTTCATTTTCTTCAGAATTTTGAAAAACATCATACAGGCATATACTATATTTCATATGATATCTTGCTCTGGTCTTTGAGCATGTTCAATACTGAATCATTTTCTTTCACCCAAAAGTTAGTTGAGGATTTGGGAAATCTGTTTCTAAATGATAAATATCTTCAGAACTCATTACATTATAAAAAACATACAGCATATAGAGTTTCAAAGCTGTGAGGGTTCATTTTATTGCCCTATTATAGCCTACTTTTATTAAAATGTTTTAAAAATTAAATATTACCAAAAGAAGAAAATAAACTAATCAAAGCAGTCCTTCTTCCCTGTTAATGGGAAATAAATCTCTCTACTCATTTTTCTAGTGATTCTTTCCAATTTAGTTTTTTATATCTTGGGATATTTTTTTCATCTTCCAGTCAAGGATCTTGTATTTTCTATTTTCATAATTTTTAATATTGTTCTTTTAGCATTTCAAAAAACTTATAACTACTTGTTTGTTTTAGATAAAGATAAAAAATAATTTTCAGGCATTAAATATTGTTTTTTAGTAATTCACATTTTCCTAACTAGCCCCCTCAATAGATGAGATCCAGTTTAGTTACAAATATCAGAGATAAAAAGTAATGTCTTTACAAGATTGGAAATTAAATTCTGCTTCCTTAATTGATATATCATCTCAAAAATTATTACCCTAACTTTCTCTAATTCTGATATTTTATTCTACACTCGTGTTTCTTTCATGGCCTCAAATAACAAAAGGAAGTATTTGTTAACATCTCAAGAAAATATATTCATACATATATTTTCAAATTGCCATTGTATTTAAGGGCTAACCCTTTTTAATATCTATAACTTATATGGAAAAATTTATAATGCATATTTTTAGAAATTAGAGACATTTTAAGAGAAATAAGGAGTGAGAAAATACCAACTAAAAGCAATCAGTGCACATAGGAAAATCTCTGGAGGAGCTGGAAAAATAACCATCTTTGCTAACTTCATTGCTGAAGCACTGGGAGTGGGAAAAGGAAGCACTTATTTCCTCTGTACTTTTGAATTCTGTCCATTTACATGTTTTACTACATCCAAAAAGTAATTACTTTTTAAATGATGAGTAAAAATTCATCAACAATTCAATGTGCAAACATTTTAGCACTCATATTATAATGTCTCTTCTCATTTTAGAAGATTTAGGAAAAGTAAGGAAAATTGATAACTTTGAGCAATAAGCTACAATCTTGGCTACTTTCAATTAGCTGGCTACATAGAATGCGAGTGACCATAACATGACTGTTGTTTCCTGAAGACATAATTTCCTCCACTTTTCATTACAAGATATAATCAATAGTATGGCCATAATCAAAAATCAATTACAATGATATTTTTCTCTTGTTCAATAATCAACCCTGAGGTGTTCATTTAACGGGAGCTTGTGGTTCAAATTCTAAGAATTACAGCTTCTAGCAGTGAAGCTAACAACATGCTCTGACAGCCTGACCGCCCTCCACCCCCACAATGCAAATACGACCTTAGATCAATACAACTAACATACTTGTTAATGATGGTGCCAAAAATTGCAAGAAAGCAGAAAGGCGGGGAGCGTCTTCAAGCGCTACCACTTCACTGCCATGGAGTGTGTTGAGCAACCTGTGTAAGCAGACTTGAACATGAAGGTTGCCCTAGGGATATAAAATTGGGGAGATTCATCTCTGATTCTGCTTTAAGTCAGCATCCTCAAAGATGCCAAGTTTATAGGTAATACCAAGTTTATAGCTCCTGGCACCCAGCAAAATCAAATGCAAAACTCCAAGGGAAATAATACAGAACTTGGAAAAATGCGTGGATTCTGAGGATTATTTTCCTCCTTTATATCACTTAAGTCCACAGCATGTCTTAACTGAGGAAGAATAACTCAATTTAGGCAAATACATAGTAAAGAGAAAATGCTAGTTTTGTGTGTATTTTTTAAACAATTTCATTTTTTGAAAATGCCTAATAACTTAAAACTCATATGAAATTGACCACTCTTTTGTCTGTAGGAAGAAACCATTTATGTTGCTTGACTGATTCAACTATGCAAATTTTTTAGTGTTCTTAGTAGTAGAACTCACTGATAATATATGACATTTACTAAACACCTACAATGTTCAGTAGTTTACTGTTCTGAGCAATTTATAAACACATCATGTCAAATTCTTATAGGTAGGTAATGTTATTATTCCCCATCATATAGTAAAGGAAATTGAGGAATGCACAGAGTGATTAAACAGCTTGCCCAGTATCACGCTGCGAAGGACAGATTGAAACCCAGGCAGCCTGACACCAGCCTGAGCAATTATGTTCCGTTTCTTGTGGAGCACGTTTGCTGCTGTCTGAGAACTGCTAAGCAGAAAGAAAAAGAGTGTCTTTTAATTTCAAATTATTTGTATTCTTTTCCTTTATCAACTACAAATATGTTCCTCAATCTTTTTTCCCCTTAAATGTCCTCTAGCCATGTTTATTTCCAAAGAAATAATATAAAGACTGGAGAAAATTTTATTAGATTAATTAAAATTTGTCATATAGTCACTGGGAATATAAATCACAGAGCTCTCTCACAGGCTAAAATAAATTTTAGAAATTTAAATGTTATGATGGCTCCAGATGAATAAAATCAACTATTTCCTATCTAGCTTAAAAACATTATTCTCCCTCTTTTTGAAGGATGGCAATTATAGAAAGCTGAATATCAACTATATGCCTCAACCATGAAAATGAAAATATGGGTAGGCATTCTTTTTTTTTTGAAATGGTTTTATCTTGGTTTCTGATTATTCTTTAATGCAACTGGGTAGGGAAATTCAAAACCATGGCATTCTGATTTATCCAGATTTGTACCCAAAAGGCAATAAACATGTAAGCAAATAAAATGACTACTATATATATTGTTGTAATATGGAAACCTTAGACTGGACCACAGCTATAGGATTTATGTGAACTGGACCGAATGCAAATATGCATACATTTAACTCTTCCAGTTAAATGGCTTTCAAGTCCCTGTGCCCTTTAAGGATCTTTAAGATCTTCTGAATTTTTTATGGGAAGAAGAAAATCATTTACCGAATCTAACAAAACCACTAAGTTAGGAAAGATGGAAAAAAATATGTTTTTTAATTCCTCACAACACAAGTATGCATAAAGTATGTTTTTATTGGTCACTGTTTATAAGACTATATATTATTAATATCTGTTTTGTTTCTCAATGTTTCTGTAAAATTTCTAGGAAATTCAAGAGTCCTGATCAAAGGGACAATTTTTGCACCATTACCACTCTTTAAAAGAGGTTCCTTTTCTTTTGAAATACACTTTGTTTCTGTTATCAGTGAATAAAAAAATCACTCTGGTTTGCAAGCCATCTAAACAACCTAGAATGAAAAACGCACTAGTCAAAAAATGCCAGTGTTTGATAATCTGTTTACTTCAGCAGCATCTACAGGGAAGATTACATTTATATATATACAGAGAAATTATGTTTTGGTTTAGCAATAAAAAAACTATGTTGAAAAATTTCTCTTGGAAGTCAAAAATGACAATTCAGTATGACCAAGTCCTAACTCAGAAATTGAGCAAAAAGGGAAAATGTCCATGGACATGGACACCAGCGTGGAGATTGCGGCGGGCAGGCAGATATAAAGGGAATAAATGGTAATGGGAAAAAATACAATAAAGATTAATTTTTTTTAAAAAAGAAAGAGAGAAGATGCTCCAACGAACTGAGTCACCCAGCAAGGGCTTTATTTAACTTCTTAAAAGATTTATATACATGTCAAAGAGATAGAGAAAGAATTTACAACGATGAGCTTTCTAAAATAAATGCTCTAAGAAAAGAGAAAGAAAAAGAAATAGCTTCACATGGCTATGAAAGTAAAATCACATGTGTGGGTTATTTGGCTCCTTCCCCTTAGTCAGAGTTTAAACAGTCCAGGGTTTCTCAAACCACAGATCTGATCTGTGAGACTTGTGCGAGGGCACAAGGCCCACATACGTCTAAGATGAGCTTCGTGGGAGGAGGGAGGGCTGTCAGGAATGACTATACATACACTTTTGGTGGCCACGTAAGATCTCTTCTTTCCCATCCTTTATTACCAACAATCTGTTCTGTGGGTACATCCAGACAATGGTATATTATTCAGTGCTAAAAAGAAATGAGTTAGGAAGCCACCGAAAGACATCAAGCAAACTTAAGTGCAAATCACTAAGTGAAAGAAGCCCATCTGAAAAGGCTCTATATTACATGACATTCTGGAATTATAATTCCAGAATTATATTACATTCTCGAAAAGGCAAAAGTATGGAGACAGTGAAAACATCAGTGGTTTCCAGGGGTTAGAGGGGAGAGAGGGATGAACAGGCAGAGCACAGAGGATTCTTAGGACAATGAAACTACTCTATGTGATATTATGTTAGATATTGTCATTATACATTTATCCAAACCCATAAAATGGACATCACCAAGAGTGAAGCCTAAGGTAAACTATGGACTTTGGGTGACAATGAATTGTCAATGTGGGTTCATCAGTTGTAACAACTGTTCCATCCTGGTGGGGGATGTTAGTGATGGGGTAGGCTATTCATGTGTGCTGTCAGGTAACATGGCTTTTCCCGGAATAGGCTCTGCCCCCATATGGGAAGCCTGCCCTGCTTTAGAGCTGCCTGCGAGTACATTGGTCTGATTTTCACCACAAACGCTTGACTCTCACCATAAACAACATCCCTAGATTAGCCTTTATGAATAGTAAATGTGGGAATGTTATGGTTCTCCACTTGCCATGTTTATTTTTTTCTCTTACTTCGTTAAGACAGAAAAGGCAGGAGCCACTTAGTTCTTCCCTTTCAAAACAATTCACAATAACCTGATAAAAAATTCTTTTTTCCCCCTCATTAGCTCTTGTCCAGTGTCTTGCACCTTGTAGATATTAAATTCATGTTTGATAATGTAATGATTGACCAACTAAATTACAGTAAAGGAATGAATGAATAAACAAATGAGTTAGACAAACAGGGAGAACTTGGCAGAGTATCTCAGGCATGTTAATAAATATAATTAGACATCTGCAAAGGCTCAACTGTTTTTTTTCAAGACTTATCTTACATTTTTCTCAAATGTAATAGTACTATATAGTCAGATGGAAAAAAAGTTTATTTGTCCATAGCTAAGCTCCCTGAATGAATTGTCATTATATTCTATATATTCTTTTCATTTATTATATATATTTTTTATCCTTACCCAAGGACAATTTTTCATTGCTTTTAGAGAGAAATGAAGGGAGAGGGAGAGAGAAAAAGAGGGAGAGAGAGAGAGAGAGATATTGATGTAAGAGAGAAAAACATCATTTGGTTGCCTTCTCGTACACGCCCCCACTGGGGGTCAAACCCAAAGCCCAGCTATATGCCCTGACTGGGAACTGAACCCATGACCTTTCAGTCTACAGGATGATGCTCCAACCAACTGTGCAATATGGGTCAGGGCCTTTTCATCCGTTCTTTAATCCATTCCAACCTAGCTTCCCCACCCACCACTCCACTATATCTACTCTATAAGTGGTAGTTAATGTCACCAGTGACCACCATGTCATTAATTTCAAAAGATTTTATATTTTTATCTTGTTGGACAGTTTATAATCTTTACCTACAATGAAGTGTTTCCTCCCCCTTGTCTTCTATTTGTCTTCACTGGCATGAAGACCAATTGATTTTCCTGTTACTTCCCTGGCTGTTCTTTCCTGATCATCCTCCTAATGACTGCTAAAGGTTAGAGTTCTTCCAACAGTGCTCCAGGGATTCTTGTTTCCACTTGCTGCACTGTCTCTCTAAGCAATTTCATTCCCTCCTACTGCTTATATGATAATACAAGCTAGCCATATGCTGTTGTCTTTCAAGTTGATTCTCTCCAGCCAAGAACTCTCTGACATGACATCTCCATTGTGAATCTGGCATGGACTTCTATCTCAGTGTGCCCAAAGCTGTACCCAGTCCCCTCTCTCTCTCCACAGAGCACATTTCCTATCTCAGTCAATAGCTTTGCCACTAACTGGGTTTACCACGACATCTCATTTTTTCCTTACCTGTCTAGTATTTTTAAAAATCATATGAAATCTACACTCTACACATTTTTTTCAGTCCACTTCTTTCCATGCCCAGACACTATCACCTCTTTTCTGGAGCATAAAAATAACTCCCCACTGGACTTTAAATATCTAACCTTGTCACTCTAAAATGCCCAAGATACTCATAGTTAAGATCTTCGTGCAGAATGAAAATCTAATTGTGTCATTCCCTTAATTAGGACACATCAGGACCTTCTCCTTGCCCGCAGGATACAGCCCCAGATTCTCAGAATACCTTCTAAGACCTTGCCTAATCCACTCCTTCTTTAGTTTCCCCCTTACCTTCTTCAGAAAGAAGTCTCTTGACCCCTTTTTCAAGTTTCACATTTGGTAGCACATGGAAAAAAGACTTTTCTTAACTCTTTAAATGAGATCAGGTGAATGCATATGCATGCAATCTCATCTTTCCCTTGGGTAGCATTTATCACACTTTAAAGACTACACACCTTGACACATTTTGAGTTCCATGAGCGCAGGGATTGTGCCTCTCTTGTTTAATCTTCTGTCCTCAGTGCTGACACCAATTGAGTGCTTAACAAACATTGATTAAGTGAATATTCAATAAATGAATATGTGCAGAGCATGACCTTGCATTTTAACTTTCAAATGCAATATGACACTTGGAAATACCTGAGAATGGTGTGTTCCATGTATTCATAATTACATGTTGTAATAAGTATAGCTAAGATAATTTAAAGGAAGCAGTTGTACCTTCTTTTGCTGCTTCTTTCCTACACAATTTGCAAACGTCGAATCTGTATAAAGATCAGCTGGGAGACCACCTTACTAAGGACATATTCTTTTCATAAATTCTTCATTTTAAGGACAGAACAATAAAAGATTACGTTACAAACTGGCTTTCCCACCCACCGCTCTTAAATAACAACTCCATAACTGGTAGCTAATGTCACCAGCGACCTCCATGTCATTAATTTCAAAAGATTTTATGTCCTTATTTTGCTGGACTATTTAGAAGCTTTGTCCACAGTAAAGTGTTTCCTCCTCACTGTTATAAAGTGTTCTTGAGCTTTCTATTTATAATGATAACTTTAATATGGCTTTTTGAGATTGATACATGTGCAGAAAATTAATCCAAGTAATTTATTGAGACCAAGATGATATTCTACTTTAATTTACTCTTTTTAAATGAGCTTAATTAATTTTCAAAGTTATAAAAATGATAGCTAATGAATACAAAGATATGTAAAGAAAACTTTTCCTGCCCCCATTCAAATTTACTTAGTAATCAAAGTTGACAATTTGTTCTATCTTTTTCCATCTAGTTTTCATGTTCATATAGTTAAATGCAAAATTATATGAATATATCTAGCTTGATGTTTGCTTATTTCTAACAAATAGCCTTAATGACATATATTACTCTGGAACTTGTATCGCTCTTTGAATAGTAATTTTCCAGGTAAATAGATACAGGTTTAATTCATTATTTTGGCAGATCTAATGTATTGTTTTTACACTATGGAGTTTTTCATGGTAATGATAACCACAATTTATTAATCACATTCTCATTGATAAGCATTCAAATCATTTTCAGGGCTTTGCTACTGCAAATAATGCTGTAATAAATATTATTACATAAGTATCATTATACACCACCACCTTTATTTCTAGAGGATATATTCTCAAAGTAGAATTATGAAATCAAACTACATATATATTTATATATTTTTATCTCTTAATGACCATTGATTATGTTCCCAAATGATTGCAGAATTTTCTATTTCCAAGATGGCTGCCTTATCTTCACACTGATGTTATATGTCATTAGTGCTCTCCTTCCAGTTTCTGGGTTGGGCTGTCCCCACCACACTTCTGCTGTGACCAAGCATAGTGACCCTCACTGCAGGCCAGTTGGTTCCCTACTCTTAGCTACTTTCCCATTTTCTCACTGGAGCATACTTGGACTTTTGGATGATTTCATCCAGACTTTGGCAAATGTTCTTCCAAACATTTTGGAAATGTTTGCCAAATGTTTTCACCCCATGATTTTTCTGCTCTGACACCCCAGCAGACATCTGAAGCCACTCTGCAGAAAACATTCCTCCCAAAGTTCTAAACTTAAGGTGTTCGCAGGTCCCCTCTGCTTTTGGCTCCCTTGACCTTTTCCATGGTTTTGCTCTTCTTCTCACCACCACACCATATCCCAAACAATTATCTAGAGATATTGGTGCTGCATCCCTGAATGAAACAGGCAGTTTCTTAAATCTAAACATCTCTCCATTGACTTTCTCTCTCCCAGCCACCATGCTACCTTGCAGGAATTTTCTGTACATTATAGCTTTCTTCTTATTTACCCCAAAAATGTTTTCTGTAGATGGTTCCTGCTGCACTCTTCCCCGACAGGTAAGATTCATGGTCTGTCTTTAATGACAGAAAAGCCAAATGGGAAGGAATTAAACCTGAGTAGCTTAGAGAGAGAATATCCTCTTTATACAATGACATCTATACCTTGACCAAAATATTTGCCCATCCCATGAATAAATAGCCTTTACAATTAACTTCTTCACTCACTCTCTGATGTGACTCCTGTTGAGCCTTTTAGAAAGTCCTTATACCTCTCTACCTTTCCTCCACCCTGTAGACCCTGAACTTTCCCAAGATAAGATTTAGAACCCATGCTGGTAACAGATGTTTCACATAATATTTTTCTTCTCTTTCAAAAATCTATCTCTAGCACGTATTACAAATTTCCAGAAATGTGCTCATCCTCCATTTATATTTAACTCTAGCTATAGGATATATTTCTTAATATTTATTTTCTCCAGTCCTCTCCCCATTTTGAGATCTCTGCTCTGATTCATCATCATGATATGGTTAGAATAATTCCTCAAATCTTGTCCTGATATGGAATACATGAGTAGTATGCATATCAGAACTTTTGCATTTTTAAAAGTGACTTTCTAGCCCTGGCCAGGTACCAGGTAGCTCAGTTGGTTGGCGCATCATCCCAATATGCCAAGGCTGTATGTTTGATCCCCAGTCAGGACACGTTCAAGAAGCAACCAATGAATGAATAAATAAGTGGAACAACAAACCTATGTCCTTCTCTCTCTCCCTCTGCTCTTTCTCTCCCTCATCCTTCCTCTCTCTAGAATTAATAAATAAAATTTAAAAATAAAAAAGAATAAAAGTGACTTTCGTTTGCTTGGATAGATGAGTAATATTTTGGCAGAGTTAAGTTATGGGGTTGCTGTATTATTTTTCAAGCCTTACTATAGATGGTACCTTATTATCTCTGAGCTTAGTATGTCACAGATGAAAGGACTGAGGCTTTTTTGTTCCTCTTTTCTTTGTAAGTAATCATGTTTCAGTGTAGAAGCTGCTACAGTTTCTTTTTTAACAGTAGAGTTTGGAAATTTCACCTATGTATATCTAGTGGGCTATGTGCTTCAGTAATCTGTCCTCAGATTCAGTGAACCATTTTAACCTGCAGACTGAAGTGTTCCTTCTTTTTAGCTACGTTTTCTTACATTTTTTATTGAGTTATTATGTCTTCCCTGTGTGTTCATTCTGGAGTTTGTACTATTTACATGTTGAGACTCTTGGATCTGTCCTCCAATCCTGCTATTATTTTAAGTAATGTATATCTTCTAGTTTTCACTCTCTTGTATTACTTTTCTATTGCTGCTGTAATAAATTACCACAAAACTAATGGTTTAGAGTAATACAAATTTATCATCTTACAGTTCTGTAGGTTAGAAGTCTGACCTGGGTCTTATTGGGCTAAAATCAAGGGGTGGGTCGGACTGTATTCCTTTCTGGAGGCTCTCATGGAGAATCCGTTCCCTTGCCTTGCCAGCTTCTGAGGACACCCACATTTCTTGACTTGTAGTTGACCCCCGTCTTCTGTCTCCAAAACCCACAACAGTGCATCTGTTTGGTCATTCTTTAGTAGTCAAATCTCTCCCTAAACCTCTTCTTTGACTTTCTTCTTACACTTTAAAATAAATCTTTGCAATTACACTGTGCATACCTGGATAATTACTGTCCCAATCTCAAACTAAAACCTTAATTTAATCAGACCTGCAAATACTCCTTTGCCATGTAAGGTGACATGCACATGGTCCAGGGAATAGGACATGGACAATCTTAGGGGGTCATTATTTTGCCTACCACATCCATGTTGTGACATGATGGTCCTCCCATTTAGTAATCAACCACAAGCAGTTGAAGAATAGACAAGAATAATGCATGAAAGGGGGACTCAAATAGGCCATGAAAACTTTCAGAGCTGTTTGCAGTCATGCTTTTCCTACCAGCCTTCCCAGAACTTACTCTCTGATGCTGCATATTCCACATGTTTAGAAGTTGCTCTGACTGGAGTGACAAGCGATATGTCATTGTTCTCTTGTAGAATCCAGTGAACATGAAGACAAGAGTGCAGGTGCCTCAGGGGAGACACCCTCCCAGCCTTATCCTGCACCAGTGTACAGTCAGTCTGAGGAGCTGAAGGAGCAGATGGATGATGCAAAACCAGCAAAACCTGAAGAGAATGAGGAATCAGACCCATTGCCTGATAACTGGGAAATGGCCTATACAGAGAAGGGCGAAGTCTACTTCATTGAGTGAGTTCACACATTTCTTTGAACATTGCCACAAAGATCATATTAGTACATAAATGACATAGCAAATGGAAATGTGGTAAAAATAAAACAATGAATTTTATTGCTTCTAACATTAGCTTCTTTCTTTGTTAGAGAATAATGGGATAGTTCCTTAAAACAGTTAAGGATCCTAAATTACCCCTATAAATCAAAACATATATTTAACAACTTCACTATAAAATTCGTTGCAATTATGGGGTTATGCTCTATTGTTCCAAGACAATCATGTAGTCCAAATGAGATAACTCCACATTTTAAGTCAGGTTGCTGAAACTTCGACCATCGTGTTCAGTGAGTTAATAGGATGAAGTTATTTAGGGAAAAATGCTTGCTGGTCACAGAAGAAAATGTTGTAAGCATTTCAGCCTGACATCAGGTGTCAATAACATCATTTATTTTTGTAGAGTTCATCATACTTATTTTTAAAATTCCATTGTATTTCTTACTTACCATTTTTATGACTTGCCCAGGAAACTAAAATGCTAATCCTGAATTCCCTGGTGATACTTACTCAATCTAATCTTTTCTTTCTTTTGGGACTTCTTTTTCCAATTTAAAATTTTTAATATATTTTATTAATACTGTCTAACTTTTATCTCCTAGAAGTAGAACCACTTTTTAAAAATGAACTACAAAGGTGAAGATCCTAGCACAAAATTAACTTGTTGATGTGCATAAGATAATCACAATGTTCATTAGAAAGAATAAAAACAAATATTATAAATGAAAGACCAAGCCCTTTAATAAAAATATGTAAACTCTGAATATTCAAAAAAAAAACACACATTAAAACTGGATTCCTTTTCCGAACCTGGAATGATTTGTGATTTAGATCTCCATAGGCAGAACTCTGTTGTGAAATTGAAATGTTACCACATGCCAATATTTAATTCTCACATGAAGGTGGAAACTTTGATACATGTGGCCAAGGGAATACATAATCAGGTAATTACTTAGTGCTCTGCTTGACTCCCATATGGATGAGACCTGCAGTGTTCTGTGGAAAATGAATTACTATCATTCACCTTTTGACAAAACTTACAGGTTTAAAAAAATTAAGAATCTCTTATACTATATCTTTGCTATGATAAATAACCCAAACACCTTTTATCAATTAACTGGAAAAGAGAAAGTCATGTAGAATTTTTTAAATGCACAAAAGTATTCATATCTAAAAACATGATTTTTTTATTGATGAGCACAGCATGGAACCATTGTAGACCAGATGTCAAAATATAAACCCTAGATGTGAGCTCATACATTTATGTTCAGAACAACTGATGTTTAGAACAAGGAGACTGATGATATAACATTTTTAATATAATACAAGAGCAGTAAGGCTATGTGGAAATAATAAAAGAAAACCAACATAAGTTGATGAAAGAACTATTTTCTTACAATGTTTCCAGTAATGCAGTTATAAAACCTTCTCTCCTTGGGACTATAAATAAACTTTTTTTTTCTTTTAATAGTGTCAGGTTTGGGGATTGTAGACAAAAGGATTTTGGAAGACAGAATTTGTGCTAGTGGTATATAGTAAATAATGAGACTTTATCAGGACTTGAGAGAATCTACCAACATTATTCTGTTAATATGCTAGTCAATCATCTAGTGTCGGAAGACTCAAGAAATTTAGTTTCTACTCTCAAATATATTGTCAAGTTGGGGAACAGAAACAAATAGTTATAAAGTATTAGTAAACAGTCTCTGAGTTTTGTAATATTATTTGGGGAAGGATATGCTGAGCACAGTCTTAAGCAGTAAAGGAGGCATCGTAGATAAGGTGCAACAACATAGACTGGCAAACTCGGTAATATGTAGATAGAACATTTCACATATGAGAACTGTTATTACAAAAACCCAGTCCTTGTGTATATTAGAAATAATGAGAAGCCCCCTGGCCTTACTAGGGAAGTGGGTGTTAGTTGGTGAATCCTGTGAAATGACTGCTTAGTTTTCATTTTGCGAGATCAGTGGTGTTTTTGAAAGACAAGCAGAGGGTTTTGTTTCTTTATTTACCTTCTTTGTGTTACTGCAGGGAAGGATGAATGTATAGTATTAGGAGCAGAGATAGGTTGAGTTGGAAAATTAAGACAAAAAAAGGAAAAATTTTATTTGTGGTAAGAAAGCTGATACTGAGGGAGGCTCATTCAGAAGAGAATGCAGAAGCCTAGAGTTAAGGCTGAAGTGAGAGTGATGGGAAGGTGATCGATCAGTGTAGGAGCAGGAGCCAAAGGCCTGCTCAGAGAGGTTATTACACAGAATGGGGGCATCTGCTACCCCGCCCTTCATCCTGGGCCAGTTTGACCTCCATCTTTGTTTCCTTCCAGAAGTTTACTTTGAATCTCAAGGCTGTGATGAGCTCAAGTATCACAGAGCAAGGAAGAATCAGTGTCTTATTGATCTGGCCCCTCGTTTCCTTTCTCTCTGCCTGTATTTCACCCTGCTTTACTTTCCCCCCAGTTTTCGCCGATTTTCTCCTGACTGCTTTCACTCTGCTCTGGAATTTCCCTCCCTCCCAAACTACATTTGACAAAATCAACATTTCTACTCACTGTCCTTGACCTTTGACTCCTTTGCTATGGATATCACAATGAATTTTATCTGAATAAACTCTATACTACAAAAGCTCCTTGGTATAATCGAATAGAGCAGGAGAGGGAGCGTAGTGCAGCAATAAGCTCTTTCTTAAGGACTAAGCCATGATGTGTCCCAGAATTTCTGGTCAAGAAACTTTAAAACAAATGCTATTTATAATATCAAAGTTTATAGTCCTGAGGCAAAGTCATGATAAAGAAAGAAGATCAGGAAAGGTAGAGTAAGTTAAGAGGAGAGCCAAAAAGACAGAAGGAAAATTAGATTTGTGAGGAAAAGAGAGCTGACATGAGTGACTACTTCCCTCTGGTACAAATATTTTGCAAGTCTAAGAGTGATGGAAGTCTCCCTTTGTAACACTCCCTCATTACACTTTACTGAAATTAATATCATAATAAAACAAAATGAAACAAAAAGAGAAGGATCCTGTGGTTCTGTGTATAAAATTTCTGTAAACATAACTTATTTCTGAGTAGAAGAGGGGAGCTCTACCTATGCCAAAATGTTAAATATGTATTTTAAAAAGACATACTGTGTATTAAATTAAGGTAACAAGGAATTTCATTGTTTTGTCTTCTGTGCAATGTTTAAAAATAGTTATTGATTCAGTATTGCAAAACAGTTCATATTCCTGAATACTGTACAAGTTCTGCATTTACAAAAGGTAGATTTTTTTGTTGTTCTCAATACTGAACACACAGGTCAACTGCATTTCCCATGCTCTTCAGAGCTGCTTCCTTTGATGAATGATATAAATACTTTTATCCTTTACATGATATTTAAAGAGAAAAAAGTGAATACTTCAGAAAGTATTTTTAAATAACAGAATTTTAGCCTGTGAATGAATGTACTCTTCCAAACACGCTTTAAAACATTAGTAATGTTTTATATTTAGCAATTTTTAAAAGACTTTCAAATGCATAATATTATTTAAAACGAGTAGCTTTCTTAACTCATAACATCACCCTCATTAATATTATCTCCTAATGTAGACAGTATATATTAATTGTAAAATTAAATTATAATAATAGATACCACATACAGTGTCTATTTTTTTTACACTATGTTCAGGTTACCTTAACAATAATAGCTAATATATTAAGCATTTACATTGTGCACATTTAATTCTCACTTTAAGAAACAGGCTTATAGAGGCGACTTTTTCCTAGTCATATAACCAAGAATTGACAAAGTTAGCATGCTTTAATTCCATTTATTTAACAGATATTTATAGGGCATATGCTATGTGCTAGGAACCATTTTAAACCCTGGAAATATAGTAGTCAACATCACTGACAAGATTTGTACCTTTCATGGGGCTTGGTCTGCCTGCAGTGTCCTTGCTCTTAACCACTTTTGCTATGGTTCCTACGTTACATATGTTATGTTATAACCACCCTGTAAGTGTTTGATGGAACTCCCATTCTATAGATGAGATTGTGAGGCACCTTTGGGCAAATTAACATTCCCATGTTTTCATAGTTCTGTCACTCTGCAAGCCGTTGCTATTATCCTATACTATATAGGATACATATAAACAAACAATAGCTGAAATAACATATAAACATATAAACAAACATATAAACATATAAACAAACATATATACATATAAACAAATAATATAAACATATAAACAAATAAACATATAAACAAACAATAAACAAACATATAAACAAACAATAGCTGAAATAAAAGTAAACTTTTATATTACAATTAGTATCTGTTTTATAAGTTTCTTGACCAGAAATTCAACACCCAAAAGGCTAAATGTTTCATAAAGCAGAGTAGCCACAGGGTTAATCTGGATTGACAGGCTTTGGGAATTCCATTAAATTACTTCTTTGTTAGCCAGTCAGTTTAGTTAGTGACATAAAAGAGGCTGCTATTACTTTGGCAAAAAACAACGACAACAAGAACCTATTTGTTTACTACCATCCTCCTGAATGGCAGTGGGTGCTATTCTATCTTAAATAACAGATTTTTAAAAGTAGACTTTTGAAACTGAAAATTACATCTGTGAAAAATGTTATGGCAGTACATGGTTTTGTAAATCTTCATCAGGCTGAATTTGCTTTGAAATTCTAAACAAGGTACACAATCAGTCTGTTTTTCTGTGTATTGCTATTAATGTATCTCCTTAAGTTTTAAGTGACTACCAATTACCATTTCAAACAAATTTTAAAATTTCATTTATTAAATAGAAAACAAAATGTTTAGGAACTTTATTTTAGAGAAAAGTATAATCAGTTTTTTTGGTAAGAAGGAACACTAGCATAATGCCTTTTCATTCTAGGTTTGTCATATCCCTGTCAATCACAAAATCTGGTCTACATTTGCTCTCTGTAATTCGTATTACAAAAACAGTACATATATTGAATATTTCTTCCTATTTTTTTTTCTCGTGACTGCACAAGATTTTGGTGCAATCCCCAGACGGAAATAGTGTTTTAGGCAAAACAGTATGCAACACATACCCACGATATCCAAAACAATATTTATAACAAAACTTCCTTTAAAAAAGTTTTCTGAACATGTGAAAGATAATATGAGAGCAAATTCAAACATTTATATGGTAAAAAAAAGTTTAGGAATATTATTTAGGAAGTATATAATCACTATGAAGTTCATTGACAATAATCTTTTATGTGGATTACCAATGTATAAAGAGAAAAAAAAGTAGTAAAACTATGGAAGCATGGAGCCTTCAATGAAAAAGCATCTACTGTTTGTCATTAATTAGCTATATCCAATCATTGCCTTTAATCTTTTTGAAATGATTTTATAGTGGGAAGAGAAAGTCTTCTGAAAAGATGACATAACCACCCTGAGGATTTTTTTTTACTAAAGTCTGAAATGTAATCAGTTTATAAACTTTTAAATGGGAATGTTTATTTTTAAAATTACATGAAATATAGTGACTAACCTCTGTATTATCGTTGTCCCTAAACCTGTACAACTACTACTGTTAACATGGATAGCTAGATATTAAGAAGGAAGGGTGCATAGGGAATGAAACATTAATCATAATAAACTAGGAAGCTGAATCAGTTATTAAGATAACTTTTCATTAAGCTTATTAGGAAGTTAGAGCATTTACAGACTAATTCACACACTCCAGGGCACTGCCGCCAAGGAGATTTAATCCTCTAAGCAGACAGGAAAGCCTCTCCAGGGGTTCTGCCAGTCTACTACTGGATTATCAGGGGGAGGAGGACGGAAAAATCATTTGCTGGGCATGTGCACACTAGAAACCAGATGAAGTAACAGAACTTTTTGACATGTGCAATAGAAGTTAAGATGGTGACCGTAGAGGACTGTCAGCCTAGCCTGCAGAAAGAATGGATTGGTTAGAAGGCAATCCCAGTGCAAGCCCTTGAAAGCTTGGGAAGTTGATTGGTTATTGTGAAAAAGCGACTGGTCACTCCTAAACCTGAGATAATATAATCCCAGGGAACAAAGCCCTTCTCTCTCATGTCCACGTACTCAGCCCACTCATTCACACGTTCTCCCTGTGACAGCTTTGTGGGTCCAACAGCCACCTGGGGCACACAGCAGACCCTGAGGGCTCCAACAGACTAAGCTTTGATGTGAAACCAAAACTCTGGATACTAACCTTTGTTTTGGTCTTGATGAAAACAAGATTGGAATTTTTTCTATGGCAGGAGGGACAGAGATGGGACATTGGAAACACAGGGGCAGCGTTCTATTTCCACCCAAATAAATCTTGCCACCCAAATAAATCTTGCCACTCCACAATCTCCTGTGTGTGGGTCCATGGAATGCTTTCCTCATGATCCCATAACAGAACACAGTCTCCACCAGCAGCACTACGATTGTAACTTTAATGTTGACATGCATCTTGAATTGCTCAATAGATTTTAAAATATTTACCTGGATCTTGTTTACCTTGTTCAAAAGATTATGTTTCATGGAGTCAAATATCATTGACTTCAAGTTCTTATTATTCTTCCGATGTAGTATTTTCAAGGATAAATATATAGTGTATCTATCAATTAAATATTGAGATTCAGAAGTGGCTTTTTATTGGGACTTTTAAATTCAATGTATTTGTCATTGTGTTTAGTCTATTACTCTTTTTAGAGTAAATGGAGCAAAGGAAAGAAGTGTATTTGATAGTAAAAAATTCTTATTACACTAATAAAATTAAAGTCGATGAAATATCATTCAATATTTGTGTAGTAATAAAAACTTTTTTTGTCTGAGTAGCAGTATAAAAGTAGGAAAGAAGAGAGCTAAAGGAAATATGCAGAAAAGAAGAAGAAAAGGAGACATGTCTCAAAATTAGGTTTGAATTGAGCCTACCTTGAGGGCCCACCTAAGTAACTGATAAGCAGTATGTTCCTTGACTGGAAAAACATAGAGTAAATGAGTAGAAAATGAAATGCAATATAGAGTGTGGCAAGACTTATATGAAAATTTTAGTTTTAATCCTAATAAGTACTTGACCCATTTGATAGCATTTTTATTAACCAAATTCTTTAGTATACTTTCTAAGACCTGATATTTATATATAGATTAGATAAATCAGGATTTTTCAGGCTTCATTCTGAAAAAAATATTCATATTTGAATGAAGAAAATTTGATTTGAGTGTGATTTGAATAGGGAAGTTAAACTTATAAGGAGAAAAATGTTTCTAGTGATATTGTTAGCATAGGTAGTTAGCTTGTAATTAATAAGGAAGGGTTTAGCTACTTATTAATAAGGAAGGGAGCAAAGGGAAACAACTATTAACCTTAATAAACTGGGAATCTGAATCAGATATTAGGACAGCAATCCACTAAGCTTACTAGGAAGCTATAACCTTTATAGACTCATTCATACACCCCAGGGAACTATTGCCAAGAGGACTCAGTCTTTGGAGAGGACAGGATACCTCCCAAGGGCTGCCACCAGCCCAGTACTGGATTATTGGAGGAAAAAGGAGGGAAAAATTCCTCCGCTGGGCACATGTGCAGTAGAACCCAGATGAGGTAACATAACTTCTTGACATGCACATTAGAAGTCAAGATGGCACAAGGAAGGTGTTTCTGCTTCTGGACATGTGCGGTAAGAGCAAAAATGGCAACATAAAGGGGCAGAGCCCAGCCTGGGAAAAACTGGAAAGGTAATTGGGTTGGGCAGAGGGCATAGGATGCCAGTAAGTCAGGTGGAGGGGCCCAACTCAAGCCCAGGAAGACTCAGAAAATTGGGTTGGATGGTTTGAATGGCACCTTGATCATTACCAGGAACCAAGAAAATATAGAGGATTAACAGAAGTTTCAGGGCAGTTGCTGCTAGAGCCTGCCTACCCTCTGTGTCCCCAAAGGTGTATTATTTCCCTTAGCCCACATAAAATCTTGCCACCACATTTAAACTTCTTCTCCACACTGCAAAAGAACTCATTTTCACCAGTAACAATATTATCTGTGCCTCCTCAGTTACAATGTTCTCTCTCTCAACTCTATGCATGTGCAATTTAATAATAATACCTACTAAGTAGAGGGCATTTAACACAAAGGAATTTCATTTACTGATTCCTATCCTCAAATGGGACATAACGGTCTCTGTTTCTAAACCATTGGCAAAAGAACTAGGAAAGAGATCTTTGATTACCCTTTGAAGTTGTGAAATAAAGCACCTCCATATAAAAAAGCGAAGTGTTAAGTTTATGCCTTTGGTTTCGGATCATAAAAACTTTGGACTTGGGAATGACATACATCTGGGTTTAATGCCAATGTGGACGCTAAAGAGATATTAATACTCTTTCTCCCACCTTCTGAGTTCTGGCTAGACTAATAATCAAATCAACAGAGACAGATTAATGGGAAATTCACATAGACATGAAAGTTCCTGAGAAAGTTCCTGGGTATATAAGAAATTTTGGACAAAGGTGAAAGGGGGCATCAGGGCTTTAGATTTCAGGAATGAAAATGGGTGATTTACCAGTAGTCGAGGAAGAGGGGAATAGATGTGGCGGGCAAATTCTTTTAGGAAACTCAGAAACTGGGAGGGAACACAGCCTGAAGCTCTTTTGTTTATCATACTTAATTCAAATTAGGTTAAGGAGACATCCTAAGCCCTCTTTCCTGAAGCAGGTTCTCTGTCTGAATCTGTTGGGCAAGAAAGGGGTGAGGGGCAAAGGTTCTCTGAGTCTTGTTTCTTGATAAACAGTTTAAAATCAGAGTCTCCGAAGGGCAGCTTCAGGGTGACAGATTTTTGGTTCCCTTCCCTAGCTCCTTCACGTTCACTCACGGCCTGTGTGATCTTGGACACATTACCTAGCTTCTCTCCGGCTTTGTTTCTCTATCTGTAAAATGGAGTTAGAAATATGTAGCCAGAGTCACAATAAGGTGATATGTGTGTAAGTTCTGCTGCAGCCCCTGACGAAGTATACAATTGGGACGTTCATGAAATAATGAGAATAACTCTGCCACGGTGTGCCATGACGTCAGCAGCTTTTTCTGCTGAAGTGAAGCATTGTCTGTGTGACTAGAATGTTTCCTCGGAAGACGTTATCATTTATTTAACCAGCTTATTTTGACCATTTGGAAAAGGTTAAACTTACAAAATATACACAAATTTCTGATTCATTATAAGTCAGCCTATCACATGTCTGCAGGGACATTCTGATATGAATTTAAACTAGAATTTCTGAGTTGAACAAAATTTCACTTCTTGTTTGTTCCAGTCCTTCAGAGAGACTCAGAATAGACTTTAACATTAGAGAAAAATTTGGGTAAACCATTATAAAGGCTTTCATCAGGATTTTTTAATATGACATTGATTAAACTTGATTAGCTACCAGCTTTACTTGATCTCTCACTTTTCATGAGCATCACATTAACTTGATCCATAGAAATACATACTAGTATATTATTATGATTCAAGACTTCTAGAAAATATTTGTTCCGTTCCCCAGCTAGAAAAAGAAAGGTTTTCTTTGCAAATGCAGCAAATATATGTGCATGTATGTTTGTTAAAGAAACTAGTATTGAAATAGAAGTTTTTTTATAACATTAACATCTTAACTTCCTGTCATTTGTGCTCTGCACAACTTGGGTAGATACCAAAAAAAGGAAGAAAGAAAGGAACAACTGTTGTCCTGCTTCTGACTCTATTCAAGCAATAAAACTGAAAGAAAAATCACATCCTCAAATCTGAAAAAAGGTAGTGTGCAGATTGTGAAAAATCCCTCAATAGTCTCATTTTTGTACACAGCTTTATGCCCAATGTTTAATTCTATTTTCAAATGGAATTGTTGGCTTTAAAAATATATAATTTAAAGGAAGGGGAAAGCCACTTTGTCTGTTGTCTCCCAAAGGCATTAAAAATATCCCCTTCGTAAGGCACATTGAAGAAGCCTATAAATTACAAGGCTGGTGAGAGCCACTATTGAAAAATACTGTGCTATATCTTCATGTGATGCTTAAGACAATTACAGCAGGTAACTACTACCCACATTTCTTTCAGAATCATTTCAGAGGATCAGCTAAAAATGCTGTTAACTCTAAGAGACTCGGTCTGTCAAAAAGTATTAAAGTGACGTACTATTAATGCCAGTTCAATCTAAAAAAATCATCCTGTAATGAAATGCTTTATATAAAATCAGGAATGATAGGAAATTCACAGTTCCACATAAGCCAGTATGTGAAACCCATGGTGTTATGATATAGAAGTGGTAATTTGGCTCCCTGCAGTGGCTTAATAATGGCCCCTTAATACTTATCCATAGATGTGTTTGCTTTTGTGAACATGTCTTAGAGACCTAGAGATGACATTTCTCCAAAACGGAGGAACGATTTGGAAGAAGATGTGAGTAAAAAAAAGGGAACTTTCTTTTCCTGCCCATCTCGTAACATTTTTTGTAGCACACAAAAATATAGACATTAACACACACACACACACACACACACACACACACACAGAGACATACTTTGAACTAAGGCATGTCTATAAAAACCATTTTTAAAGTGACTTTTTTTTTCCAAAATGGGAACATCAAACACTGAACCCTGTACTAGTATCCTCATACTTGGGATAGTCATAACCTCCATTCAGTTCAGAGGAAAAGACTAAATGATATTGACATGACTACAAAGGAAGAGCAGAATGAAATCAAAGAGTGATACTTTACATCCTCCTGAAACTTGACAGTGAAGCACCATCAGACTTCACAAAGGTCAAACTTGGGCAGGGTGGGAGGGAGTTGGCATACTCTCTTGATCATTTATAATTTGACCAAATTCACAGTCTTTATGTGAAAAATTATTTGAACCCCTCTCAGAGGTATAAATCATTGAGGAGCTCCTACATAAAGAAAGTAATGGGGAGAGTTTTCTCATTATCACACACAGAAGTCAGAAATAAAAGGAAATCTTCTTCAGGAGCAGAGACTTCATGACCCAAGACTTTAATGCCTCAGTTCTCAAATTAGAGATGGTTCTACACACAGGCAGAGACAGGATGATCATCCAGAAAAAAACATCATTTAAAGAGTTCTTTAACACCTTGGAATTGCTTCCCCACTGCCCATCTTGTCTCCATCTTGCCTCCTTCCTGCCTTGAAATTCCCTTCTTTAGGAAAGCACCTTATCTCTAGAAATTTACTATTAAATACACTGCCCGAGATACTTTTCTGACGTTAGCTTTCATGGCAGATTGGTTCATCAGATTACCTAGCTAACATGTGGCGGTTCTCATAAGATAAAACATAGTTAAATTTCATTGAAGAAAGAGAAAATACATGTGAAATTGATATCATTATCATTTTGACTTTCTTAAAATTTCGTACAAATGTCCTTATTATCTAGCTTTAATTTATGTTTCCAACCTATTTTTTTCTACTCTTTCTTTTCACGTTCTACTCATTTACATTCTGACTCTTCCTTGTATAAACCTGCCACTTTTCCACACCTATAACTTTGTTCATTCTCTTTCTGAAGCACTCACAAATGTCACATCCTTGATAATTTGTCCATTGGGTAGATAAGACCACTTGAGACACCTATACACAGTAAAGATTTTAAGCTTCAATGAGCAGTTATGAGCCACAGAGTAGTACTAAAATTGTAATGTGCATAAGAATCACCTTGCCAATAAGGGAGGTTTTGTGGACCCACCCCGAAGGCTCTGCATTAGTAGTTCTGTAACAACCCAGCACATGCAATGTTAGTAAGTCCACCAGGTCATGCTGAAAGAGGTGAGTCCAGTACCTCTTTGGAAAAAAGAAAAAAGAAAACTGCGCTAAGAACATCTCCCTTTGCTTTTTCAATTTTTAGTAAAAGACACCCTAGAAAATATTTTTCAAAATAAAAATGTCATTAAAATTAATATTAAATCTCAGAAATTCCATTTCAGGAATATTAGATTACAGACAGGCTTATTACTCCTATTGCCCTAGCTAGACTGAAAGTATTTAGATGGAAGATAGCTAGATGTGAGTTAATGAAATTGCTATTATTCATCACTTTTTGAGAAAACGTAGGAATCCCAAGAACACGATATACTTTGCATCACTTTTGTACTGCCTCTGCCAGCTCTGTAGTTAAAGAGTAGCAAAACAACTCTATGGAAAGGGCAGGTTTACGATGGAAATAAGTCTTTTGCAAAACTCAGGAAACAGTATCAGAGCCTGCGAACTGTGCTCTTCCAACTGGAGAATCCTGTATTTGTAATAAATTCCTTTTGCTCTGGATGAGTTCTGCATTTTCAATGAGGTTAACTTGGCAACATTCTAGTTGATTTTAATAAAAATAGCTGCTTTGAGGACAGGGAGCTGAGGTTGCCAAATTTACAGCTGCCTTGCACAATTACTCTTACACCTCCTTCAGGGCTACTTAGAACCAGTAAGCAAATTAAGTGTATCGATTGCAATTTTGTTGGACTAACTCCCCTTTTTTTCTTAGGGAATAAACTTGATTCCTTTCAGTATGTGTCTGTTCAGAGTGATCTCTTTTCTTTTCAGCCATAACACAAAGACAACATCATGGCTGGATCCACGACTTGCGAAAAAGGCTAAACCTCCAGAAGAGTGCAAAGAAAATGGTAGGTTATTAAGTTTTTATGGTGTTTCAACATTGCACTTCGAGAATGTTTGTGTTTCTTAAAAGAGGGACTCGCCTAAAGAAGCAATAATCTAGTTGAAACAGTTTTAAAGACGTAATATTAACCGCTCAGAGAGGAGAGAGAATTAACTGGGCATTTCAGCACTGCCATGTGGTTTTCCTTTTTCTCTCTGAGGAGGCTGTGCGGGATCTCCCGTTGCTGTCATCTCTGTCGGTTCTGTTTGACTCCTGGCCTTGACGTTCCACCACCTACTCAGGGCTTTTTGTTTGCCATATGCCTGTCTGAGTACTCTAATCTTTTCATTGGAATTAATTATGATATTAGAGAAATAGTAGTATGAAACTATAAATAATATTTGATTTTTGATATTATTCTGGTAGTTATTAAGGACTTGGTGATACGAAGATCTATACATATAGCTACTTTCCTTTAATCAGACATTTAAATAAAATAATTAGTTTTGCGGATGTGCTGGCTTATCCTTAGTGTTTTCCAGTTTCTATTAATTTCCTTAAGAATCAACTGTTTTCATGTATGTGAAGAATTTTTTTAAATAATTTTGCGTATTAGATGAATATAAACCTTGAATTCAATTTAGGAAACTATACAGATGAAGTCTGTTACTTTTAATTTTTTTTAAATATACAGTTTAATGGTAAAAGAGTATTTATCACTTATCTAAAATTATAAATATAATAGTTTCCTAATGATTTATTATTTGACTATATTCACAGCCTTTATCTGATCAAATTATTAGAGGTTTATTCAGAGGTATCTATCATTGAAGAATTCTTAAAAGTTAAAAAAGTGATGAGGGGTATTTAAACTTTTTAAAAAGTCCTTTAAAAATTAAGTTTTTAAAAAAGTCTTAAATTCCAAAGTCCTTTTGTTTTAACGGCAATTCTGGCTTTCTCAAATAGTATATAGAAAATATTATTTATTCCTGTGTTAACAGGGAGCTGTTCACAAACTAGTTATATTAAGGAGTTAAATTTTTAAAGTGGCCGTATACAATTTATATGTACATATTTGCACGCATATGTATCCAGTTTTTAAATGTTATCTATATATAAGTTTATACTCATAGCTATAGCTCTGTACCTTCCCCATAATAGTACAACATTATGTGCTTGAATTCCATAAAGTTATTATGTGGCCTGGACTTTTGAACACAATTAGGTTACATCTTTGACAATACTGAGTTGTGTTGCAAATTGTAATAGGTTATAAATGAATGACCTGATCTATTATGTTTGGGAGTTACAATTTACTTGTGCCACAGATGTGAAACCTTAGTATATAGTAATTAAAATAAATTTAATGATTTTGCACCTCTGTGACCTTTTGAACTTCTCAACTGTCTTGTTCCTTTGAGTTGTTCTTTTCATTATAAAAACCTATTAAAGTCAAATTTTAAAATCCTGGGAGAGGTGTAGGCATAACATTGCATAATTACAATATTTCAGTGTTATCATTTTTTCCTACATCTGCACTTGTCTATCTTCTCAGGATGGTAGGTACCTCAAATATGACGCCAGGGTCTGTGAATCTGATGTCATTGAGAGACGAGTCCTAGAATACAGTCTTATAGCTCAAAATAATATATAACTGGTCAATTACTATTTGTTTTCATTTTCTACAAAATAAATAACTTGTAGACTTTATTCCATTTATTATTGCAATGTTTTATAATGAAAACTAGCATCTAGTTAGAATGCTAAGTATTCGAAACATATATTTTAAGTTTCCTTGCCAACAGAAGTCCTTTTAGGTAATACTGTTACTTCTGCTTTACTTTTTTTTTTTAAATAACATAAATTAAAATTACTTGTTTAGAATGTTGGCTATTAATGGATAAATTAATAGCTAAGCTAAGTCAGGCTTCTTTATAAATATCACTGTTCAGCTCAGATCAAACAAAGTTAGTGGAATCATTTTCTGAGTGATGGAATGTGTGTAAAATGTCTATTAAAATTTTGTAGAGGTTCAACGTGATAATATCTTTCTCCAGCAAAGGATTATTCTTCTTCCTCTAGGGAGATGGAGTGGAAACAATAAGTATACCTTAATTCAATATGGAGCTGGGGCAACATGAGGTTGGGTTGAGTTTTGATAAGACCCAACCTATCTCTGGTCTGCTCCTGTTTTCAGGGTGTTCGTCCACCCACCCAGGTTTTTAACTAAAAGTTAAAATTATTGCAGGTTGGCGGTTATTTTCTGGAAGAGTCAGGTAGTAAATTAAGGCTTTCAGGTCATCCATTCTCTTTATTTTTTTTCAACCATTTAATAACATATAACTGTTATTAGCTTGTGGATCATATAAAAGTAATGGCAGGCTGGATTTGGTCCACAAGACAAACCCTGGCCTAGTGTGTTCAGTGGAGGCTGTCCTGTGGCAGGTGTTGAACACCAATCATTTTTAAAGTGTTTTTATTCTCAGTACTGCAAGACTGCCAAAAAAAATTTGTGGTGTTTTTCACAGGTTTTAGCTTGGTTTTTTGCCTCTAGACCCTGTAGCTTCAGAATTTGACAAATGTCATTATGGGATAATTGACCATATGTTTGAGATCTCTCAAGTCTGTTTTTTGTCAGTTCAATACCTCCTAAACTCAGTGGTGGTTTCTCTAACCCCGAGCAGTAGCCTTCTTCTCAGGCCAACTCTGGATTCTTCCCAGAGCCCAGAATCAACAAAATCTGCTGCAAAGTCTTCCCTCACCTCTCCAGAGTTCTTTCCTCTTCAGAATCTTGACTGTCTATACCTGTTATTTCAGCAGTTCTCTGATTCCCTTTAACTGTTCACTTTTTATATTTTATGTAGATTTTATATGTGTTCTGTTAGGTTATAACCTGTTCATTCCATCCTACTTGAAAGCAGAAATTTTAGTGCAATAATTTTTAAATTATACATTTTAGGCATTATTGGGTTGCATACTATGAATTCTTTATCAGTATTATATTTTATAAATTAGTCTTGCCCTGGCCAGTGCGGTTCAGTGGTTGGACCATCCTCCCATAGCCGAAGAGTTGTGGTTCCGATTCCCCATCAGGGCACATACCTGCCTTGCAGGTTCATCCCCATCCCCTGGTGCAGGCATGAGTGATCCCCAGTCCAGACGTGCACTATCCCCATCCCAACACTTAGGGAGGCAACTGATTGATGGTTCTCTTGCACTGATGTTTTTCTGTCTCCCTTTCTCTCTCTAAAAAAGCAGATGAAAATGTCCTCAGGTGAAGATAAAAAAAAAAAATCCCTCAAGATTAAATTTCTAAGTACTACCAAATGCCTTGTTGTATATGTGTGCCTACTATCACAAAGGTGCGAGTGCACATGTGTATATGTAGATATGGACCTGTAAATGTATGCTTCATTCAGATATATTTACATATATGCATAAAGTTAATTCCTTGGTCAACTGTAAAAGGAAGACAAGTAAAAGAGAGATGGAGGAATGTATCAACTGATGTAAATTATTCTTAGACTAGAGAAAAAAAACTAGCAAATGTTTTCTCATTAACGGTACCAAGGGGGAAAAGGGAACATGGGATGGCTCAGTACAAATGCATATTAAACAACTATATATTCTGTTGACACTAAGGCACTTATTTAGCTTTTTTATTTGAAAGATAATACTGCTGCTAAACATAAAAACATACTTCCTCCTCTTACAATATGGTTGGAAGTACTGAAATCATCATGTTCTATGCATTTGTCATAGTTCTGTGCATCCAGGGGATTTTAGCACCAGTCTACACGGCAGAAAAACTTTTCCACCCACTACTGGATTCTAATATTAGTATTTGGGGGAGTGCTCTTTAACAAGCCAATATAGTCTTTTACAAAATGCTACAGAAATAGCAGTTAACTATTAAATAATTTGGATGCAGGTTTGGATAAAGCACCATCATACTTGTGCAGCTCTCAGAATCAGTGCCACAGGGTTTGTCTGAGACATTTCCAATCACAAACGCCCCTGTGGTGACACATCCCACAAAAGTCACTGAGTTCTAGTTAATATCAAAATTAATTCAAGCTTGGTAGGGTTAATATTTTCTTAAAGTTTAAATGTAATTAAAGTCAGTAGGACCACAGTATTATATTCAGAAAAGTAAACTGTGTAAGATTTGAGTCTTACACAGACTCAAGGGGAAACTTTATTCCAAACCCAACTCTTTGGGCTCCTGGGCAAGGTAATTAATCCCTTGGAGCCTAGGTTTCTTTACCCGTAAAATGGGAGTAATATTTATTTCGTGTTGTACCACAGGCTCTAAATAACTATTCCTTGCCTTGCCTTTTGGTATGCTCTGAACCAACAAATTAACCTCATAGAAGACCAGTAGGCAGAAATTCAGAATAGTTGACCTACTCTGATAGTTGGCCTATAACCTTGAGTAGGGTATCCCGGACAGATGGAAAAGAACAAGCCCATGTGGGCTAAAATTATCCAGCTAGCTAATTCCAGCTTAATATTAATAGATTGGAGATTTTCCCCTTTCATTCTATTAAACTGGATATAAATTTTCATAAATTAATATTTAAAGCTGTACAAACTAATTGGCTTCATTTCTGTATTCTATGTGAATTGTGAGCTTTTCATGTTACTACAGAAAAAATTATGTGATCTTAACCCATTTACCTATATGAAAACTCCATTCAGTTGACCTTAAATAAACCTTTGAACCATTATTTAATATTTAAAAATAACCGTGTGCAAAATAAACATAAACAAGGATAACATGAACTACATTTTATAATATTTATTAAATGTATTTTTTAAAGAGAAAGGAGTTGCCTTTCTAAATATTAAAAAATGCTAATTGATTTTAGGTTGTTTCCTAAGTGAGTTTTATAGAACTGACACACACTTTTTTTGTTTTTTTATTTTTATTAAATTTATTGGAGTGACAAGGGTTATAAAATTATGTATCTTTCAAATGTACAATTCTATGACTCACCTGTATATTGTCTGTATATTGTGGTACGTGGAAACCACCCCAACCCCAGCCTTCTTCCATCACCATTTATCCCCACCTTCACCACCTCCTACCTCCCCACAGTCTTTTCCCCTGGTAATCACCATACTGTTGTCTGTGCCTATGAGTGTTGGGGTCCTTATTTTGCTTAATCCATCATCTTTTTCACTCAGCCCCGCAAACCCTTCCCCTCTGACAGCTGTCTGTTCCCTGTATCTATGAATCTTTTCCTATTTTGTTTGTTTATATTGTTCATAGATTCCACATGTGAGTGAAATCATATAGTATTTGTCTTTCACTCCCTAGCTTATTACTTTCACTTAGCATAATACTCTCCAGGTCCACCCATGACGTCACAAATGGTAAGATTTCCTTTTTCTTTTTTAACAGACGGGAAGGGCACTTCAGCTGCTTCCAAATGTTGACTATTATAAATAACGCTACAGTGAAATGAACATAATGGTGTATGCATACATTCTTTCAAATCTGTGTTTTGAATTTCTTCACATTTATTCCAGAAGTGGAATCCCTGGGTCATAAAACAGTTCTATTTTTTATTTTTTTGAGTAAACTTCATACTGCTTTCCACAGCGGCTATATCAATCTGCATTCCCACCAACAGTGCGAAAGGGTTCCCTTTTCTCTACATCCTCACCAAAACTTGTTGTTTCTTGATTTATTGATGATAGCCATTCTGACAGGTGTGAGGTAATATCTCATTGTGGTTTTAATTTGCAGTTTTCTGATAATTAGTGATGCTGAGCATCTTTTCATATGTCTGTTGGTAGTGAGCATGTTTTCATATGACACTTTGGAGAAGTGTCTATTCAGGTTCTCTGCCAACTTTTTGTTATGTTTCGTTTTATTTTGTTTTGTGTTGGTTTTGAGTTGTATAAGTTCTTTATTAATTTTGGATTTTAACCCCTTATCAGATGTATCATTGGCAAACATGTCCTCCCATGCAGTGGGTTGTCTTTTCATTTTGTTGATGGTTTCCCTTGCTGTGCAAAAACCTTTTTAGTTCCATGTAGTCTTATTTGTTTATTTTTATTTTGTTTCTCTTGCCCAAGAACATATGTCAGAAAAATGTCTGAGGTTTTACTACCTATGTTTTCTTCTGGAATTTTTATTGTTTCGTATCTTAACAATTAAGTCTTTAATCCATTCTGAGATTATTCTTGGATATGATGTATGAAGGTGATTGAGTTTCATATTTTTGCATGTATCTGTCCAATTTTCCAAACACCATTTATTGAAGAGACTGACTTTACTCATTGTTTGCTCTTGCCTCCTTTGTCAAATATTAACTGAAGATAAAGATGTGGTTTATTACTGGGCTTTCTATTCTGTTCCATTGACTTATATGTCTGTTTTTATGCCATTACCTTGCTGTTTTTATTATTGTGGCTTTGCAGTATAGTTTGATATTAAGTAGTGTGATTCCTCCTTTCTTTCTCAAGATCACTGTTGCTTTTTGGGACCTTTTGTGGTTCCATATAAATTTTTGGAATCTTTGCTGTAGTCCTGTACAATACACCATTGGTATCTTGACAGGAAATTAGTTGAATCTATAGATTGCTTCGGGCAATATGGACATTTTAATGGTGTTAATTCTATCTATCAATGAACATGGTATGTGCTTCCACTTATTTCTATCTTCGATTTCTTTCTTCAGTGACACACGCATTTGAAAATGCACACTTTTATTTTCATAGTTCAGATTCTGTTTGCAAGGCATAGTTTATTTACCTTTAAATAGGGTTTGACCTGTGTCTCATTAAATTTGTATTGATAATTGTATTGATAATTTATTTTCTCAGGATTAAATATGGCCAAATTAATTTCACTTTTGCATATTTGTTTTTCTAATATAATAAACTTACTAAGATTATGTTTGTGAAGAACCTTAAAATTTTTTCACTAGACAGAATTCATAAAAACACTAAAAATGTTAACCATTCAAATACTAAAACTTCAAAATTGAAAATATGTGCTAATATTGATCTCCTATGTTTAAATATTGTGAAAAAAATGGAATGTCATTTTGTTTTATACTTATATTTGGGGTGTTTTTGTAAAAATAAGGAAATTTTATATATTTTAATGGAAGTTCTTATTTCACTCACTAATAATTATTAATCATGATTTTTTATAGTGGTATTTTTTGGTACACTTCATCTAATAATATAGCATCCTTCCCAGTATTTTCGGCTCAATGGTACTAATACCAACATTTTAGGAGTATAAATCTTTTGTGAAGTAAATAATAAAATAAATCCAAAATATATCAGATCGGATGGATATTCCACTGCTGTGTTGGTAACAAATTCTGAGTCATTTGTGGCTGTTATCTGTTCTAAAGGGTCCCATTCTGTTCTGATTGTTCGGTGTCCAAACCGTAACAGTTGTTTAGTATTATGAATATCTTTCCTGCACTCATTATTTGTGTAGTTTCCCATTCTACCTGTTAATGTTTACTGTAGCTATAAAGTAGTGCTTATGTAAAGGTTATGAAATTCTGTCCTTTATTTCTTGATTATTCACCTTTTTTCTGTGTTTAGATATGAGTTTGTCTTGTTCTTACTCATTAACGCATCCAAGTTTAAAAATAATGTTGACATCATTGACTCTGTTCTGCATAGTAGCAAAGTGATTTCAAAATTTTTCAAATATGACTTTTTATTTTTTGTTTTGATAGAAGTATAAATTCACAGGAAATAAACAAATGTATAGGAAAGTCCCAAACATCTCACGAAGCCTTCCCCAATGTTAACTTCTTACATAAATATAATACAATATCAAAATCAAGAAATTGACATTGGTACAATCCAAAGACCTTGTTCAAATTCCCATAGTTTTACAAGTACTTGTGTGTGTGTGTGTGTGTGTGTGTGTGTGTGTGTAGTTCCATGAAATTATATCACATATGTAGTTTCATGTAACTATGACCACAATCAAGATTCAGAGCTGTTTCATCACCAGAAGGCTTCCTCATGCTCTTACTTTATTGCCGTATGCATCTCCCCTCTCTGCACAGCCCCTAACCTTCGACAACCACTAATCTGTCAATTAAGTTGTTATTTCAAAAATGTTATATAAATGTAATTATACAGGGTGGGGCAAAAGTAGGTTTACCATTGTATGAAAAAACAATACAATAATTAGTAAATAATAATACAAAAATAAACTTGTGTTTTGTGTACTTTGAACTGTAAACCTATGTTTGTCCCATCCTGTACAGTGTCTAAACTTTTGAGGTTGCATTTTCTATTCAATTTAATTACATTAAAATCTATTCAAGTGTGTATATCAATGGTTTGCTACTTTTTATATACACTGTTTATTTAAACATTTACCCAATGAAAGACATCTGGGTTATCTCCCATTTTTAGCTTCTACAGATAAAAAATCTGCTACAGATATTTGTACCCAGGTTTCGTGATGAACATAGATTTTATTTGTTAATGATAAGTGCCCAATAGTACGATACCAGGTTAAATAGAAAGCGCACTTTTAACTTTAGAATACACAGCCAACTGTTTTTCAGGCTGGCTATACCCTTTCACATTTCCACCAGCAGTGACTGGGTGATCCGGTCACTCTGCATCCTTGCTAGCATTTAGTGTCAGGACTATTTTTATTTTAGCCATTCCAATGTGTATAGTATGAGGATATTGTACTTTTAATTTGTATTTCCCTAGCAGTTAATGATATTGAACATCTTTTCATGTGATTATTGCCGTTTGCATATCCTGCTCAGTAGCATATCTGATCCTGTCTTTTGCTCAATTTTTAATTACATTTTTTTAATTCAGTTTTGAGGGTTCTTTACGTAATCTAGATATAAGTTCCTTTATCAGATATGTTGTTTTCAAACATTATCTCCCAGCCTGTAATTAGCTTTTTCATTATATTAACAAGCTCTTTTGCAAAGAAAATGTTATAATTTTGATGAAGTACAATTTATGATTTTTTCTTTTATGAGTCATGCTTTTTATGTCGTCTAAGAAATCTTTACCTAGTCCTAGATGCCAAAATTTTCTCATTTCTTAAAGCTGTGTAGTTTTTTATTTCACATTTAAGTTTGTGATCTATTGATATTTTGAATTAATTTTTATATAAAGTATCAGGTTTAAGTTGAAGTTCTTTTTTTTCCCTCTGGATATCTAATTGCTCCAGCACTATTTCTTGAAAAGGCCATGCTTTTCCATTAAGTTGTGTGTACACCTTTGTCACAGTCAGTTGGGTTCCATTGATCTATGTGTTTATCTGTGTGCCGGTACTACCCTGTCTTGATTACTACACCTATATAGTAAGCACTGATATTGGGTAGGCTGATAATTTGTAGTTTATTCTTTTAAGATTATGATAGTGATAGATAGATGTTTCAATTAATCAGGAAAATATAATAATTCTAAACTTGTGTGCTATGCTCTTAATATAATTTCAAGTTATATGTAGAGAGAAAAGTGATATCTAGAAAAAGAATTTGAAAATTTTACTATCAGAGTATAATGATTTAGTGTACCTCTCTTACTATTCAATACATTAAACAGAAAGATAACTAAGATTTAAATAACATAAATAGTGTTCTTGATCCAAAAGTCACATATAGATGTTACATTTAACAAGTGGAGAATATGCCTCTCAAGCACACATAGTACTTTACAAACATTTAATACAGAGTATTCCATAGAGAGAGCCTCAGCAAAATTCAGAAATGACATTCCTATATTACAGAAAAATTTAATTATATATCCATGAAAACAAAACTAAAATACTCTCCATACTTGGATATTTAAAAACACATTTCTTTTTTTCCCCAACTTTATTAAGATGTAACTGACAAATAAAATTGTGTCAGCTTAAAGTATGCAATGGGATGATTTTATACACACATATATTGTCAAGTGATTAACAACATAAGGTTAGTTAATACCTGCATTAACTCTAATAATAACCTTTTTTGTGTTTATGTGTTGAAAACATTTAAGATTTACTGTCTTAGCAGCTTTCGAGTATATAATACAGTACCATTAACTACAGCCATCATTCTGTACATTAGTTCTCCAAAAATTATTCACTTTGTAACTGGGAGTTTTTACCTTTTAACAAACATCTCCCCATTTCCCATCATTCTTAGCCCCTACTAACCACTATTCTACTTTGTTTTTGTGAGTTCAACTTTTTCAGGTTCCACATGTTTGTGAGATCATATTTCTCCATCTTATCATACTTAGCATAATGCCCTCAAGGTCAATGCATGTTGTTGCAAATGCCAGGATTTCCTTCTTTTTTTATGGCTGAATAACATGCCACCCTATAGATACATCACATATTCTTTATCCATTCATCCACCATTGGACACTTAGGTTGTTTCCATGTCTTGGTTATTGTGAATCAAGCCACAGTAAACACAGGAGTAGAGAGCTTTCTTTAAGGTAATGACTTAACTTCTTCGGATATACGAGGCCCAGAGGTGGGAGTATTGAATCATATGGAGATTCTATGTTTAAATTTTTGAGGAATCTCCATACTGTTTTCCCTAAGTGGCTGTACCGATTTAGTTACATTCCCACAAACACTGCACAAGTGTTTTTTTGTTTTTTTTCCGTATCTTCACCAATACTGGATATCTCTTGTCTTTTTGATAATTGCTACTCAAAGAAGTGTGAAGTGGTATTTTCTTGTGGGTCTGACTTGCATTTGCCTGATGGTTACTGATGTTGAACACCTTTTCATGTTTATTCAAGTCCATGGTCGGCCCTTTTAAAATTGGATTAGTTGTGTTTTTTTCTTTTAGTTATTGAGTTTATGGTATTTTGGATATTAACCCCTTTTCAGATAAGGGGCTAAAACCATAAAACCGTAATAAATAGTTAATAAATGGTTTGCAAATGTTTCCTGCTATTTTATAGATTGCTTTTGCATTTCATTGATTTTGCATGTGTGTGCTATGCAGAAACTTTACAATTTGGTAAGTCCCACTTACTACTTTTGCTTTTGCTGTGGCATTATATCCAGAAAATTGCTGTGAATGTCAATGTCAAGGAGCTTTCTCCAAATGTTTTCTTTTAGAAGTTTTATGGTTTTAGGTCTTACATGTAAGTTTTTCATCTATTTCAAGATAATTTTTTAGAGTGGTCTAAGATAGGGTCCAATTAAATTTTTCTGAAGGTGAATATCCAGTTTTCCCTATACCATTTACTGGAAACTATTCTTTCCTTACTACGTATTCTTGGTTCCTTTATCAAATATTAGTTAACCATAAATCCATGAATTTATTTCGGGATCTTTATTTTCTTCCATTTGTCTGTCTTTTTTAATGCCAGAAGCATATGGTTTTGACTGTTTTAGTTTTGTAATGTATAGTAGTTTGGAATCAGGAAATGCGATGCTTCCATCTTTGTTGTTGTTGTTTCCTGATCGCTTTAACCCTTTGGGGTCTTTTGTGGTTCCATATGAATTTTAGGATTTTTTTCTTCCTATCCTGTGAAAAATGCCATTGGAATTTTGGTAGAGAGTACACTGGATCTATAGATGGCTTTAGTTAACATAGACATTTTAACAATATTTATTCATTCGATCTCTAAACATGGGGTGTCCATCCATATATTTATATGTTACATTCAATATCACTTATCTGTAGCTTATAGTTTTCAGTATACAGATCTCTCACCTCCATACTTTAATTTTTTATGGTTTTGATGCTACTATAAATGGGACAGTTTTCTTTTTTAAAGATAATTGATTATTAGTGTATAGAAATGCAATTGATTTTTATATGGTATCTTTCTATTTTACAACTTTATTAAATTCGTTGATTAGTTCTAATAGTCTTTTATGGTGTCTTTCAGATTTTCTATATATAAGATTATATCATCTGCATATAGAAACAGATTTACTTCTTTCTTTTTGATTTAGATGCCTTTTACTTCTTTCACTTGCCTAATTATTCTGGCTCAGACTTCTAGTACTATGCTAAATAAAATGGTGAGAGCTGTTACCCTTGTCTTGCTCCTGATCTTAAAGAAAAAGACTTTCAACCCTCTCCTGCTTGCTGTGGGCTTGTCAAATTTAGTTTTTATTATGTTAGGTACATGTCTTCTGTACCCAATTTGTTTAGACTTTTTATTATGAAAGGATGTTGAATTTTCTCAGATTTATTTTAAACCCTTGAGATGATCATATAATTTTTGTCTTTCATTCTATTAGTGTGATGTATCACATTTGTTTATTTATATATGTTGAGCTATCCTTGCATCTCACTGATAAATCCCACTAAGGTGTATGATCCTTTTAATATGCTGCTGAATTCAGTTTGCTAGTATTTTGTTCAAAAATTTTCAATCTATCTTTAATCGGGAATGGCCCATAATCTTTTGTTTTAGTTTTCTTATCTGACTCTCATATCAAGGTAGTACTGGTCTCATAAAATGACTTTGGGAGTGTTCCCTACTCCTCAATTTTTGGTGGAGTATGAAAAGGATGGGCATTAATTCTTCTTTAAATGTTTTCTGAAATTTACCCAGGACACCATCTGCTTCTGGGCTTCTCTTTCTTGGGAGGTTTTTTCTTTTACTAGTTCAATCTCCTTACTCATTATTCATCTTTTAATGTCTATTTCTTTATGATTCAGTCTTGGTAGGTTGTATGTTTGTAGGAATTGTCTCATTTCTTCTAGGTTATTCAGTTTGTTTATAGTTGTTCATAGTAGTATTTATGAGCTTTTGTATTTCTTTGTTATCAATTATACTATCTTCTATTTCAATTTATTTTGAGTATTTTCTCTTTTTGTCTTTAGCTACTCTAGCTAAACATTTGTCAATTTCACCTCTCTTTTCATAAACCTTAGTTTTCTAGATTTTTTTTGGGGGGTGTCTCTATTTCATTTATTTCTGATCTTATTTCTATACTACTAATTTTGGGCTTAATTTGTTGTTCTTTTTTTAGTTCCTTGAAATATAAAGTTAAGTTCTTTATGTGAGATTTTTTTTCTTAATGTAGTCATATATTGCTATAAATTTCCTCTTGGTGCTTCTTTTGCTGCATCCCATAAGTTTTGGTATATTGTATTTCTATTTTCAATTGTTTCAAGATATTTTTTTCATATGCCTTTTGATTTCTTCTTTGACCTATTGTTTTTCATAATTGTGTTAATTTCCACATATTTGTGAATTTTCTAGTTTTCCTCCTATTATTTATTATTTCTAGTTTTATTACATTGTGGTTAGAAAAAATAGTGGGTATGATTTCAGTATGTTTACATTATCTGACTTATTTTGTAAGCTAACATAAAACCTACCCAGGAGAATGGTCCATGATCACTTGAGAAGAATATATTTTCTGCTGCAGTGGATTGAATGTTCTGTACGTGTCTAAGTTCATTTGTTCTAAGTATAGCTCAAGTCGGATGTTTTCTTATTGATATTATCTCTGGATGGTCTATCCATTGAAAGTGGAGTATTGAAATCCCCAACTATTATTGTATTACTGTCTCTTTCTTCTTTAAGACCTATAAGTATTTGCTTAATATATTTATGTTCTTTGATATTGGGTCATATATCTTTACAATTGTTACATTCATTTGATTATTGTTCCCCTTTGTCATTATGTAATGACCTCCTTTGTTTCTCATTAAAGTTTCTGACTTAAAGTATAATTTTTCTGAGTGTCACTACCTCTTCTCCTTTTTAGACTTTTAAAATGGACATTTAAAATTAAATCTTTTATTTTTGTAGGCTGTATCCCTGTTTACTTTTGGTATATAGATTCCAGACTACTTTGTTGGCTGTGTTTCCAAATACAGTACAGTTTTCAGAGCCCTTCCAGTGCTATTTTTGTCAGCTTATCTATTCTTACTTGGTAGTTCCTGATAAATGCCTGCTGGTGCCATCTGCAAAGTATGAAAGGCACTTTCCTGGGTTGCCCATCACTAGTAGGAATGTGGGACTCTGTATCTATAGGATGGAAAAAATTTCCCCTTGCCTATGTTCTCTGCCTACCCGGTACTGGCAGGCACAGAGCAGGGGATGGATCACCTGCTTGGGATCCATTGATGCTACAACTGCAGGTATATCAGGCCACCACTCCTGATGGAGGATTTGTTGACCTTTCTGGGTTTTACTGGTGACACCACTGTAGATGGAAGGGAACCACCACTACGGCTGGGCATAGATGGTGGGATAAGGCTGTCCCCATGTCCCTGGTAGGCTCCCCTTTCCCTAGTCCTATGGCCAGAAAGAGTAGGCTTTCCCATTTGTTTGCATGCTTCTTTGTTTATATAAGTCTGTTGGTGTTCCAAGCAGAAGGCCTCCCTGGAACTCAGTCTAACATATATAAGAAATAAAAGAAACCCCTGGGAATGCATAGTGATGTCATTCTTCAAGTCATGAGGTCCCTAGCTAATCTATTTTCTTTTTTCTACATTTTCAGTCTTTTTAATGTCTGTTGAATTATTTCCAAGGTATTTAAAGGGGAGAGACAGGAAAATAAGTCCATCATGTCTAGGACCACAAGTCTAAATATGACTTCTCATACTAAATAATTACAGTACTTTAAAGCTAAAGAGTATTTTTCCCTACACTCTTTCTGTTAAAGCTACCAGTACTCTGTGAGGAAGGTTGAAATTTTTCACTCCTATTACTCAGGTAATGATGCTATAGTTCAAAATTTTAAGGACCTTGTTTAACAAATGTGAACAGCAAATAAGCCTTGAATCCAGGCCACATGAGTTTAAGATGGATCTTGATGTTATGACATTGTACAATATGACAAAATGCATTATAGCCTTAAAAATATCTTTTTAAAATAGTGAAAAAATTTTTACTTTAAAATTTTGTATTTAAAATAAAAAAGAAATTTTTAAAATAAAATCCCATGTGATTTTTGTTTTTAAATTAACAGAATAAATTTAGCTCTAAAATATATTTTAAAATGTGTATTAATTTATAGTCTATGTTCCTCACTTTAAAAAAACAAGCAAGCTTCTGTTATTCTTTATGCCATCACAATTTCTAAAAATGTTCACTACAGCTCACATAATGTTGGAACAATTTCCCTGAGAGCTAAATGTGGGTCTCTGTCAATCATACCGTGAGGCTTAGCATTATGTATCTCTCAGAGGTTAGACCTGTTCACTAATGCAGAAAGCAAAACAGAAAGGTAAAGCACTCATCTGAATATTACTGACAAGTTATTTCAGAAATGGGAGAAACAGGTCCAGCTCATCAACCCTAAGCCAAGTAATTGAACATTAACTATTGGCTTGTACTTAAAAAAAAAAAAAAAGGCCTAATTTCCATTGCTAAAGTGAGATGATCTGATTTTCCATTTTGGTACATGTAATTTTAAGATTTCCTAAATACTATGCACCACAAAACAGTGCTTCCCGAAGCTGATGATTATTTAAAAAGTAAACTTTTTATTATATATATATATATATATATATATATTCAATGAGACCACTCACACACCTATAGTTAAGGGCCTATCCATGCTACTATTAAAAATGCATGTCTTCAAGGAATTATATTTCCAAAAGCTCAGGATTTTATGTACCTTTTTGTAAAAATACCTTGAGCTTAAAAATTTGCCTTCAGACAAAAAGGAGCAAATATTTTTCATTGTTTTGATACTAAAGCTATATAAGGAACCCAAATAGATTTAGAATCACCACTTCGAATCAGCAATCCAAAATCAATGTGAAATCTTATTGACTGTTCTTTGTTCTTGAACTTCTTATTAGTAATGATGAATCATGGTAAATTGTGATAATATTATACTATTATTAGTTTTCAACTCATCAAACTAAATCTTGGCATTTCATATTGGTTTCTCAGTATTTGTTTTCATTTTAAAAAAAGGTCTTAGTTCTTCATCTCCACATTATCTTTTCAACTTATTTTAATTTATATCCTTTTTCTTTGCCTTTATACTTGTTTGCTTAACCCAAATCTTTCCTTTCAGGCTGTTCTACTTACACTTTCAGTGTTAGGAAGCTACAAAAAAAGTGGACTTTCACTTCTTATTCTAGTGCTCAATTCTTATACATAAGTCACTTTACTCCTTTTAAGATAAATTATCTACCTGCAAACAAACCAAGTTGACCCACTCGTCCATATGACAAATATTTATTGGAGAGCCATTCTGCTAGTAGAATTGAGCTATGACCCTTGAAAAATGCAAATAAATGTAACACCTGAACCCATTTTTCAAAGAGCTGTATAGTTGAGAGGACAACATACTAACCTCTCCAATATAATGAGGAAGTTTAATAATGATGTGAGGAACATCCATCACACAAGAGGGAAAAAAAAGGTAACTGATTCTGAACAGCAATGCTCAGGGAAGGCTAGATGAAAGCAATGGAATTTGAGCAGGACTGTAAAGATGACTGGATTCACAGTCATCCTTAATGTTCGGCTTCTGCCGAATTGCTCTTTGGTGACTTTCTCTTTTCTCTCTCCTCCTTCTCACTGGCTGTTGCTCCCATCCCCATGGCTTGACCTGCCATGTGTCTGCTGATGATTCTCAGTTTTTTCTTTCAATTTAGATTGTCTGCTTTTGGTAATAAGCAAAAGTACTATATCTATTCCTGATTACTCCATGAGGTTTTGCTTTATCATGTTTTTATTGCTTAGGTAATTTTAGATAGCTCCATCCTCCACTCCTACTTTAACCAGGTCTACATTTTTGTATATTATCTTTCCTTTCAAGTCCTTCTTTAAAAGATTTATGAAACCTACCTTTTTTCATTACTGACCAGTTATTCATACATGTGTTCATTTAATCTTTAGTCTGTATTTTCTTCTGTGAAATCCTTAATGCAAGAAAATATTTCATAAACTTAAAGAAATTTATTTTTTAAAGATGTCTCTTTCCAAGTGGATATGCCCTTTCACTAGTGACAGTAAAGGATTTTCCTGTTACTCTTTCAGTCCTTGCTATTCGTATTCAATATAAATCCAAAGTTTGTATCGCATATTCAAGATTTCACCTGATTTCTGTTTCACTCCATTTGGTTTATCTTTCTCGGGAACTCTGCCAGCTGTTGTTACTGTTTTCTCTATTTCACTCAGATTGCTAATGTTTTATGAAAAAAAGAAAGAATCAGATATAAGCATTCTTGGATCTTCCTTTAGACTAATGTTTAAAAAGATCCATGTACCAACATGACATATTGAAAAAAACATAGATTTGATCTCCAAATGCTGAGGAACCTCCTTACAAAATTAGGACCCAAGAAAGGGAAAGAGGAGCATATAACTTGATGTAACATGATCATCTTGGGCATTGTAGTATTTTTCATTTCACAAAAACTACAACCAAAAAATCAACTCCCAGTAGTTTAAACAAGAACATCAGGGCATTCTCCCTTGAAATGAGTTCTGTATGTCTGTGTAAACACTTTTTTAAGTTTAATAAATCTGTATTTTCTAAAAAAATAAATTTTAAAGCTCTTACATTTGCTTCTCCCTCCTCAGATGGAGAAATTACCATTAACTTCTATAGATGGAAGAGTATGTCTTCATTAGTATCTGTACAAGTTAATGTTCCCCTAGTTTTATTTGTCCACTTGCCACTCAGATTCCACTGACAACATGAATTGTTTTGTTCAAGAATCTGTCCCATGGAAACGGTAGCTTAGTTTAGGCTTATTTAAAATTTAAACATCTCACTCCAAATTTTGAATCTGTGTTCCCTTTTGCTTTGTCTAATAATAATAGGGCCTGTCAATTTCAATCACTGTTCATATTTAATTTAATTGGAATCCTAGTGCCTGGGGCTACATCATATTAGCTCTTTCTCCAACATAGTTTTAAAATTACCTTTTCTTACAGTCTGAAACTCTGCCTTGTGAATTTTCTTGAGAGCATAAGTGATGATTATCCTTTTCCTAAGCTGATGTACTATCATACAGATTTTTAAAAAATCATCTTCACAAAACTCATAATTCACAACTTTACCAGATGCCTGAAACCATAAAAGCAATGATGCATTTCCAAAATTTGTTGGAAGAAAGCCCAATTTGAAGGTAAATACATAGATATATGTGATAGTCTGTTCTTTTTCTCAAATAGAATAGCATTTCTATTGGTTTATTCTCATAGTAATATCAGTATCTGAGAAAACCTTTGTAAACTTGAAGGCAAAAAGGCAAATAAGTGGTGTTTTATGGCGTGGTGATGTAGGTACGTAAACTAATACACACTAGAGTCTGTACCTGGTGATGAGGGGGACTCAGGTGGTGATGAAAAACAAAGCGTTGAGTTTGAGGAGGACATAGCTGTTTCTTGGCTACTTCACCTTTTATATGTATCTGATCGAAGAGCTCATTTAATACCTGTCCTTACTCCTTTCCTTCTTTCCTTTCACTTTCAGACTCTTTCATTTAATGGCACCTGACTTGTTAGTGAATATAGAAGTATTGTGTTTCGGTCCCTAAGGAAACCATTACATCCATGTATTATTGCATAAGAAATTAATATAGTAAGTGTGTGTATATGTGTCTGTGTCTGTGTTTGCTGTGTATCATTGGTCACAGTGAAATAGTATGACATGAGTAATGCTGGGTTAATTACAGAACACTTTTTTTTTTTTTTTTACAAAATGGACTTTTGTGCTAAATTTTTTAAAAATGAAGAGGTCTGTCAGGACAGAGAAGAAAAACAAAACAAACATGTTATACATTTAGATTGACTTTAGGAAGATTTTGAGTAGAAGAAAACAAGTAGGTTTTCCTAACTAACACTGAGATTAAACCAAGTATGTATATATACATATATATACACCTATATGTGTATATATACATACTTTTTACTTATATTTATATTTACTTATTTATAATATATTATACTTCTGTTAGTAAATATATACTTATATTTATACTTAAATATACATTAATTTATATTTATACATATATACTTTTATATATTTGTATAAAAGTAGGTTAACATAGTGATATGAAGGGCAGAAAAATTATAAAACTGCAAATGATCAGGAGCAAGTATTCATATAACTTAAAAACATCAACAGATAAATTTCATTATCCCATGTGTGGTGGTGTTAAACCATAGAAAATGTAGTGCTAACCCTCACCGGATAGCTGCATGTTACTTGAGGAACAGCAAAGGGGACCAGATGGTAACGATCCCAAGTCACTTACATGAGTTCTTATTACATGTTCTGTGATTTCGTACTTCATCTACTTGTGAGGGTATTTGTCGTTTACAAAATATTTACTTTCTGAAACATTTTTATAGATGTCAAATTTTGTGTTAATAAGGATTCCATGAAATAGGGAAAATAATGTTCACATTAAGAGACCAAGGCCTAGACAGGTGCAATGATTTACCCAAATGAGTAGGCCAATGGTTAGCATCCTCCCCTTATGATTTCTCAGTTAGCGACCTTTGCGCATGCTACACTGCCACTATACCTGGGGCAGAGCCCAGGGATGAACACCCTTCAGGGTGTCCCTAGGATTTACGATGCTCACTTACTTTCCCTCCTAGAAGATGTGAAGCACCACTGCCATTGTAGCTCTCATAAGCAGAAACTGAGAACAAGAACAGCATATGTTTAGGATGATGCGATTTAGTATTATTGTACGACTTGGGAATTCATGCTTAGAAAAATGCTCGAGTACTCCCCCAACATTCCATTGGGTTTATAACATCCCCTTAAGTGGAATGTTATCATGGTTACCATTCACTGGCATCATTCAGCGCACATGGTACCTGCCATTCTTAGAAATACAGTATTCCTTAAAGAATGGTAAAAACTGACTGACACTTATTAAATGCTTGTCTTGTTTTAAGGGCAATATTCAGTTATTTTAAAGGAGTTTTCTTTCTATTAAAAAAGGTGTTTATTGACACTCCGCAAGGCAAATAGATCTAGTAAATATTACCAGCTACTCCTTGGTTCCATAGTCCTTATTGTCTATATGTGCCTTGTCTTGAAAGTTGTTCTTTTTTTATTCAAAGGATACTTTCATGTTGTGTGTGTCATATGTATATAAATTCATAGACAAATCTAGCAAAGAATAACTATTAATTTTTAAAACTGAGTATGAGGTAGCAGTTTAAAATATTAATATAGATTGGAGAACCAAGTTTTTCTATGAAAGCAAATTCATTACAGCAGCAAAAATGGCAATAGGGTATTTCAAAAGATAAAGAGATGATCATCTGCCAGCCTAGTTATTGTCATAAATGTAATACTGCCTGGACAGCTCCAACTACCAAGAGAACACCTAGGATAGTCAATAAGAATTTGAAATCTCTCTGGAGCCACACTACGTGGCTTCCAACCCTGATCCTGCCATTTTCTGGCTGTATGAACTTGGGCAATTTTCTGAATCTCTGGTCACCTTGGTTTTATTGTCTATAAACAGAATTAAAAATTAATCTTCCTCACAGGTGACTTTGAAGATTGAATGGATTAACATATTTACACTGCTTAAAACAGTACCTGACATATAATGAATACTATATAAGTAATTCTTCTTATTCTTCTTATTATTATTAAGCAAAATATATCATTTTATTTCTAACAATCTTTCCTCAGACTCCATTTCGGAGAAAACACTGAAATTTCTTGAAAATATATATTTAATCGTAAATAAAACCCACAGAGTTGATTTTAATACATTCCTGTCACCTACTTCACAGTTTCATTTATGTTACTATTTTTAATATTAATAACTACAAAATATTGAGGAATTAGTGTGCCCTCAGTGTTACATATATTATCTCATTTAATACTCACAACTGCCTAGTGTACAAATAACATCATTATCTCTCCACATTTTGTAGAAAAGGAACCTTTTGATCAGTTAATTCTGCTAGTAGATTTAGAAAAGAAGACTTAGAAAATAAAATCTAGGCAAATGTAGCTCCATGTATGTCAGTCTTTTCAAGTCTCACTCAAATTTTAATTTTTTTGATTGCAGAACAAAATTGCATAATGTATTTCCTGTTATAAAAGAGCAACAGATGCTGTCATCCTAAATGTGGCCTTCTTAATGAAATAAAGTTGATAAAAGTAATTCACCTTATTGAAAAACAATTTACTTATGGTGCAATATAATAAGTACTCTGGTTCACTTTGGACATGAGATGATTAAAGAGCAATATAAATTTTCCATTCTTAGGCGAGTACAAGGTATGTGTTGCCTTATGAAAAAATTTGGGTCAGCCACTAAAATTTACTGCTACCACAAAACACAAAGAATCTTAATTTTCACAGAAGATTTAATAAATGTTAGAACCTTTAGAAAGAAACACTGGAATGTTTAATTTTTCTGAGAATCATTTCATTTTTCCTTAATATTGCATTTTTCATATTTTAAGGCTTTCCTCGAAGACATGTTAACATGTGTCTTTTGCTGATTTGATGTATTGTGAGCTTAACAGTGCTGCTGACTTTACTGTAGGGTTTTTTATCCCAAGGAAGTGACAGCTGGGTGTTCCATTTATTACCAACCCTACCTAACAGACCCATTGTGTTCAGCCAATAGGTTGGGATTTTCTACTATAAAAGTTTGTTCCTGTAAACATTATTTTTCTGTTTCTTTATGTTCTATGAAAGCAGTAAATTAAGTGGCTAACCCAAATTGCATCACAAGTCCATGTATATTTTATGAATTCCTAAAAAGAAGAAAAACTTATATTGTTTTATGGTCATCACAAGCCCAAACTTGTCTAGAGCATCAAACGTGAATTGTGAAAAATAAAGGCAAATTATGTTGATCAACTTTATTCCATTAAAAAGGAAAAGAAAATATGGTCCTTTCAATATCTTTTTATAGCCAGTCATGCATAATCTCTACTGCTGAATAAATGAGAAACAATGCCTTAATGCATATTAATATATTGTAACCAATTTTTCATTATTAATTCTGCACCAATTTTAATTTTAATTAAATTAACAATGCTGATTAAACCTAGTTTTTATTGTTTAATGAATGTTCTATATGTAAATGACAAGTTCTATGGTGGTGGAGTAAAAAGGTAGAAAATATAGAATTTTTTTCTTTTAAAAGAAAGAGTAATAATCTCTCTTTAAGTTCAGTTCCCTTTGGGTCAATAATGATTCCTCTGCCTGTGTCGTGTCAGGCACAGAGTTAGAGGCTTGGGCTAGAGAGGAAAAAAAAGTGGTCCTCAAGATGATTTTATAGCCTGATAATGGGACAAACAAATGTTGGGAGCTTTTTAATGGAAAACAGTACAGGCTGGTTTCTACAGAGGGCTTTGGGGAACACGGGAGGAAAACTGGGATACAAAATGCATCCCAGGGCATTTTGTAGTTTCTCCATGACTTTTATTGATTGCTCCTAAATTTAAAGACACCATGCTAGGCACTGGGTAGAAAAAACTATGCAGGCAAAAGTCACAAAGAGGGTGTTCCAGGAAGGATAAGAGGATGGGAATCAGGAGTATTTAAGAGTGAGCTGAGATCCAGTATCCTCAGGACTCCAAACGGGAACACTGGGAATTCCATCCCAGTGTCAAAGTCAATATGAAGCAATTTTTCCAGATAGGAGCCAAGTTAGTAAGCTCCAGACTGGTACTACTATTGAAAATAGAACAATTCTAAAAAGGTAATTGGGAGAAACAAAATCAACTATTTCTTAAAGAGAACTCTTTACATTAGGGAGCTGAGAGCTTTTGCATGTGGCATGATCAGACTTTCTTTACCTGACCTGATTCCAAAGAAAAAAGAAATGCCATCCCATTGGTATGGGCTTAGGATAGCATTTCAGTTTAATCAAGTATGTGCACATTTATGTAGCACAAGTTCCTCACTCTGTCACCAAAGAAAAATGAGGTAACATGGAAGTTACTTCACCTTATATCATCTGTGAGACACTTTGTACTATCTAGATTTAGGAAGCTATTTGCACAGAATAAATAATCAAAATGTTTACCATTTGGCCCAAGTCTCTACAGGTTCAAGTTCTAGTCTATTTCACAAGTATTGGTCAGTTACTTTAGTCCATACAAGTCTTAATTTAGTTTTATATAGAAATTAATGGGTGATATACCTGGTTTTCAAAGGGTGTACATATTCGTGTAATTCAATAAATGGATATGGCTCATGAATTGTATCTAAACTTGGCCCCTAAGAATCTGCAGTTCCCCCCAAAATTGAGAATTAGTGTTATGTTTTTAATACTCTTGTTTATTTAACCTTGACTATTCAAAACAAGGAGTTTATTTAGGCAAGGAGTATTGATTCATCACTATCCTAAATCTGACAATAGCACCTGAAATTTTTCTCTCATAACTTTGGGCCGTTGTCCTGCCCACTTGTTTGTGACTTCGCTATTATTAGCCTCTGACTTGGCTTCACCGTGTCACCTCTGCCTGACTCCTGCCTCGATCAGATTTATTAGCTGCGAGCAGCAGTGCTGTCAGGTCTGTCACAGAGAGCAATAGCCACATCTTCAAGTCATCCTTCACTTTGAACTTCCCGATTGTGGCCTGGCGATCAGTAGCTACATATTTCTGTGAATGTTTCTTTTTTCTGGGAAAAAGCAAAACTAATGTTAAATAACTCAACTTAGAGAAAGTATTAATAAACCAATTTGAAAAGAGTTAATTATTTTAATGTTAATGTTAGTGTGATACAGTTGAAATGATTTTTTAGTGGTTTGAAACAGATGTTGTATGGGACATAATTTTGTAAAATGCAGATCCCTATACAAAGCAAGAATGACAATGGAACAGCCAACAGACTATATACATGTGTATGATTCATACTTTGATATACACATATTTAATAATGTGAATACTTTCCATTTATCACAGTGCCTATATGCAATCTATATCACATGTTTAGATTACCTGCCTGGGCCAGTAGCCTTTGGATTTTTTGTCATCAGAGAAAGGGAAGAGATGGAGAGATCTAGTATTTGTCTACTACATGTTAGAGTCTGTAGTAGGAACTATCTATATATTATCTTATTTAAACAACACAAACCTCTGTGAGGTAAGAACTATAATCACCATTTTACAGATAAGAAAATGAGTCTCTCTATGACCAGTGTGGCTTAGTTGGTTGGGTGTCATCCTGCAAGGCAAAGGTCACCAGTTCAATTCCTAGTCAAGACACATGCTGGGGTTGCAGGTACAGTCCCCTATTGGGGTGTGTATGAGAGACAACTGATCAATGTTTTTCTCCCTTTCTTTCTCCCTCCCTTCTCCTCTCTAAAAATAAATAAATAAATAAAATCTTTGAGGAAGGGAGAGAGGGAGGGAGGGAGGTAGGGAGGGAGAGAGAAAGGGTGAAAAAAAGAAAGAAAATGAGTCTCTGAGAGTTTAATAAACTTGCCCAAAATCACCCCAAGTAAAAGCTCTGGGAATCAAACCAAGATCTTTTTTGTTTTATTTTGTATTTTTAGTTTGATTATTTGAGTAGGTAATATAGTACGTGGCCTAAAATGGGTAAGCAGTAAAAAGTTTTCCACCACTTCTGTTCCTCAGCTACCCAGTTCCCTTCCCCAGAAAAAACAAATTTATTGGTGTCATGTATTGTCCTACAGGTATGTTTTATTCTTAAACAAAAAAAAAAAAAAAGAAAAAGAAAAAAGAGAAATATCCCATGTCAATTTATATAGCACTTTCTCATTTCTTTATATTGTTTTTATAACATAGTGTTTTTAGTGTGTACATTCATCAAATTATCACATTAAGTATACATGATTTTTATTTGTCAGTTATCTCAATAAAGCTAGAAAAATACCGTTTTATATGCAAATAAATAAAAGGGTTTTTTTTGTTTATTCTAATATTGTGACATTATTTATTTTCCTATGTAAGCTTTGTCCAACTTTTGTTATTAAAAATTTTACTATGACCCTGGCTGGGTGGCTCAGTTGGTTGAAACATCATCCCATACACTACAAGGCTGTGGGTTCGATCCTTGGTCAGGGCACATCCCTAGGCTGCAGGCTTAATCCCCAGCTGGGGTGCTTATGGGAGGCAAGCGATTGAAGTTTCTCTCTCACATTGATGTTTCAGTCTGTTTCTCTCTCTCTTTCTTCCTTACCCTCTCTCTAAAATCAATGAACATATCCTTGGTGAAGGTTTTTTCAAATATTACTACAATGAGTAATCTATGTCATTTCACATATGCATGAGAATTCAACTTTATTATTTTTCCAAACATCAACGCAGTTGTCTCAATTTTATTTAAGAAATACATGCTTTCCCTTCTAACATGAAATGCAGCATTATCATAGACTAACCTGAATTTTGCATTTTCAAATTCAGCTCTTTCCAACTGTGTGTTTTATATAGTGTATGTCCCGGTCAGTAATAATACCCTATAAATATATTGTTGGAGCATTCTAGATATCTATTAATTTCAGTTCTAACTTACATTTCTCAGGTCCCGCCAGTTTAACTCCTGGTGCTACAGATAATATTTTGTTTTAATTAAACTCTCTTCTGTGTCGCAAGATGTCTGAAGCATATCAATTAGCCAATTAGTCCTGATCAGTGAAGTATAAGTATCTCTTTGGCTCTGTTTCCATCAGGGCACAGCCATGCTCACAAAGGACCATTTCTTAGAATTAGAGACTGAGGCTTCGCTGTGTGTCCTAAGGGGCTAATTCCTTATAGGTTACGTGAGGGCTGAGTAAGTAAATAATGCAAAATTCAAGAGATGTCAACTAGATGACAAGCGCACAGTGGTGACATGTGCAGACCCTGGAGCCAGAAGCCTGGCTTGTACCTCATTGCTGTCGCCTATAAGCAGTGTAACCTTTAGCAGATTTCTTAACTTCTTTCTGTCTCCATTTCCTCATCTGTAAAATGGGAATAATCAAAGAGCCCACCTCCAGGGGTGCCACTGGTTTATTTTGTGCCGTTGTGTGAATTCGAAAAAAGACAGATGCCGATTAGTTTTGCAACCAAAAAGATTCTTTGTGTGGAGAAACAGGAGCCCCTTAATTCCCAGGCAAGAGCAAGGGCAGGCAGGATGCACGAATGGGGCAAGATTGCCGCTCTGTCCTCACATTCTACATGTGCCTTTGTGAAATCCAATAGTGCAACCCTACTCCATGGTCACATCTCCACTGTAGCATTATTGTGCTCATTAAATGAGCGAATTCCTGTAAAACACTTAAAACTGTGCTCAACCCTTGGAAGTACTAGCTGTTCTCCAACCTAGTCCTTCTCACAGTTTATTTCCTAGCCTGGTTTCACCACTACCTACCAATTGCAGCACCATTTTATTTTAAAGCCCAAAAGGCAGGTAGAGAGCTTTTTCCAATACCTCTTTTTTTTAATAGCCACTACCCATTCTAATTATCTGTAAGGCTACTTATATCTGATGTAATCCAAACAACTTAATTAAATCACGTAGGTGTGCATGCTTTTTTTCTCCTTTGGGGCAAGTTAGAATTGATCCAATCATTCATTTTAAAATGTGCTGAATTCCCAGTTGGTATTCATAACTGGGTCTGAGCGAGGCACTTCCAGTGCAGAGAGGAATGGGACACAGAATAAGACCTCTTTCTAGAGAAATAAAACCAGTGTTTACAGTTCCGTGTGATGCATGTTAGGCTTAGGTGTAAAGACAGCACAAAGTAGAGGCAGATTAGACAGTGGGTCAGGAAAGATCTCTGTAAGATATGATGCCAGATTTGTTCAAAAAGTTTAGGAAAAAAATCAGAAAAAAGGTAGTTCAGGCAGGTCAAAGACATAGAGGCATCAACCAAGTCCATTTCACTTGATCTGAGGCTTTCAGTAGTAAAGAGGAGGTTAAGAGGAAACGTTGAAGCCAGATAGGTGTGGGTCACAAAACAGGTCGGAATAAACACTTAGAAGTTGGTCCGATAAGAGAGAACCAATTAAATAATGTGTGCTCAAAGTTCACTTCTCTAAAACTGTATTGATAGTTTTATGGCTGAGTTGTGTAGACTATGTGGGAGCAGAGAAATAATGGCAGTCCGCCACGCCAGAGATGACAAACTTAACGTGAAAGTTACTATAAATGAGGGGGTGATGTGGTTGATGTGGTTTGAAGATACATGCATGGCAATGGGGCTGACTGTCATTTTCACTGTGAAAGTTAAGGAGAGAAATTATAACCAAGTGATGACATTTTTTTTTCATATTATGCCTTGCATTTAAGGATCTTTTCATAAGGTGTTATTTGATCTCTCTTTTAAAAAACAAACTGTATTTCTCAGGCCCCGGTGGTCTGGAAGTAACCTCAGATTTTCTAGATTGGAGCAAAGTTACTTAGAAGGTTTTTTTCTATGAGAGTCTACATCTTTTTATAATTATCTCCTTATTCACGCCATATGGGACTCCTATTTATGTTTGAAGCCACAACTTCACCAGAGGATACTCTAAGAATTCTTCATAAGAAATGCATCTGTTAACAGCTTGATAAACCCTGTTGTGCAAGGTGAACCTCATGTGCTGTAGTTTGCAACACAGCACAAACACCCCATCTATATAGATAGTCTACGCGTGCCTCTTGCCGTCATGTGATACAAGTGTCTACAAACTAAGACTCATATGCTAGGAAACCTGCCCTGGTTTATGATGACTTTCAGTGACCTACCTACAGACACCTGCTCATGTCAGCACAAATTGGGTTAGTTCGCTAATGCCATATGTGTGTGCATTTGAAGCCTAGATTTCCTGAACTTCATTGGATTAACAGTGAGGACACTGAAAACATATTTGTTTGATGAATTCCTTGTACTTTCCCCAGGTTAACTATAATCATTTTGGATATTTTATGTTAGGTAATTTTTCCAATTAGTATTCTAAAATGATAACATGGAGAAAACTGACCATAAAAGTAAAGTTATAATATACACTATGAAAGTGTTACAGAATTTATAAAACTGTTCCTGAGGGTTAATAGTAATGAGATTAAAACTCTTAGAACAGAAGATACATACTTGCCTCTAGCTCATCATCAAGTATTTCTGAAAATTGTAAAGGATAGAATGGTCATTTGAAAAGTTCAAGTACCATCCAGAATGACTGACTATACCTGATTGAGGAAGCTATTTCTTTGATATATCACTTCTGAAGAAATCAAATTCTTATCATTTTATTTTGTGAAAACTAGATCTGATCCAGGATAGAAATATATGCTATGCAGTCTGTGTGGGCCATTAACATATGCTGAATAATTTTTTCTAGAATCTGGTCTGCAGACTAATGTGGGCTGTTGTATTCATTTTCTCTACTCTTAAAATTAATTGAATTTTAAGAATATAAATTAAATTTTTGAATTTTTTGTCCTTGAGCCCTGGAGAATTCCAACCCTTAAGTTGTGGGGCCAGAACAAGAAGCTCAGACAGGTGACTCCCTAATGGCCAACAGCATAGGATGAACACAGACAGGGGTGTGACACAAAAGCCAGAGTGAGAGGGCTTCCAGAAGTGAGAATTCAGAAATGGTGATAAATGATCAGTGAAGCAGGTAAGATGTGAATGAAAAATTTTCCACTGGATTTTGCAACTAAGAAGTGATTAGTAAATGTGGTGGGAGTGGATTCTTAGAGTATCAGTGATTAGAAGCTAAACTGAAGTGGATCGAAACAGGAGTAGGAGAATTATCAAAACATATTAGTAGGTCATGGCAAACCAACACATTTCTGACATAACTTTGTTAAAAATGCTCCTAGGCGATGATGATGATGATGGCGGCAGCCACAACAAAGATGATAATGATGATGATGATTTTTAGCATTTCTTGAATGCTTCCAGTAAACCAGACACTGCAGTCGGCACTTATTTTATGTCTCATAACTGCACAATTCCCCTTTGACATTAAACGAGACATTAGTAGGTTAACTCACTTTTGTTCATGTTTCCACCCTTCCTGCCCCTACATCTGCCTACCTTTCTTTCTGGCTTTATTTCCTTCCTTCTTCCTTCTTTCTTCCTTTATTCCCTTCTTATTCTCTCACAAATATTTATTTAACTCTTTCTAGAATCTAGGTATTTTATTATATGCAAGAATACAGTTGTGACTAATCTACTACTTATTGTGCAGAGTAGACATGAAAAATAATGGCAGTCTACTCCTTTTTGCTTCCTGAGCAAAAAACCTTTCTTCTACTTTCAATTTCTCGAACTCATCACCTTCTCCATGTCAGACTACCTCCACCTGCCAGGGGTAGTTTCCCTGGATGCTATTCTTATGCCTTTGCTGTCCCTCTTACATGCAGGACCTTGCAGAGTAGCCTCTACTCCCCCTCGTTTAATTCTCTGTGAAAGCCACACAGTTAGCAGACGTTTATACCTCTCAAGGAAAGTTGCCATGTTTATGTACAAGGCCTAGGGTACCTCTGATTAGAACAAATCTGGGTGAAAGTGGCGAAGGGAAAGTTTTTTGCAACTATCTTCTTCTGGATTGGCTCTTCTAATATCCCAGCTCAGGAGCTTTAAAAACTTCTTTAAATATTACTATATAAATTGTGAAACCTTTTCTTAAGTCTTCTTATCTTCTTGCATATATTTCTCCCCAAATCTCTTCTTTCTGTCACAAGCAGCCCTCGGAAGACACTATAATGTTGCAAATGCCTTGTTGCTTTCCCTCCTGCTTTCAGTGGATGGCCTTCCCATCCACCTCGCCGGGGCCGCCAGCAACCTTTCTCCACCGGTCTCTTCAGACGCAGCCCCACCCTCTCAAAGCAGACCTCAAGTGCAAGGATACATTACACCAGGTCCCAGCTCTCTTTTTCCAAAGGTCCAAAGTGGGCCCCAAAATAACTTTTTAAATAACCAGCTATTTACCCCTAGCCATAGCCCGCTTAGCATTCTATACTTTATTGACTCGATCTCTGATTTTAAATACACCTGTACTTCAATTTTAGTAGCATTATAGAAACCTTTAACCAAGCATCATTTTGTGTGTGCCAAATAATGGCAGAATATGTTCATGCGGTGTTTGAAATCCTGCCTTCCGCACACCAAAGACGGCATTTTCAGGAACCATGCTGCCTCAAGGTGGGAGATTTTTTGCTCCCTCGTCCCTGCCTGCTGTGACTCTGAATACAGCCTTCATGCTGCAGCTTTACAGTTTTATGCAAATATTCCAGGAAGATTTGGATTCTGCATGTTTTGGAAACTATTCATCATTCATTTAATAAACAAATTGGTAAGATTGTTCATTACATTTTAGAAAAATATTTCTGCTAAAATTATGCCCATCGATTTGTTCCTAATAAATCAAGTATTGAAATCAGAAGCATTTTCTTCAGATTTAATAGGACAGTAATTTATTTTTATTTTTATTTTTTATTTTTAGAGAGAGGAGAAGGGAGGGAGAAAGAGAAGCATCAATGTGTGGTTGCTTCTCTAATGCCCCCAACTAGGAACCTGGCCCACAACGCACGCATGTGCTTTAACTGGGAATTGAATCAGTGACCCTCTGGTTTGCATGCCAGTACTCAGTCCACTGAGCCACACCAACCAGGGCAATATAGTAATTTTTAATATATCTATTACAATTCTCCTAGATGTGGAAACAAATTTCCAATATTAAAATGCCTTGAGGGGGGTTTTCTTATCATTATTGCTTGTGCTATATTTTAAAGTCCTGTTTCCAGAGTTCCCTTAGATTAAGAGAACTTGAAGTTTATCTCAAAATAATGATATATTTTCTATTGTCTTTATTTTTATGCTTTAATTCTGCTATTTGATTTCAATATTCTATCCCTCTTTTGCTACTTTCACTCTTGGATTTCATAACTCAATTTTTTTTCATCCTGGTTTTTATTTAATAAGCATAGTCTTCCTTTTAGATTTAGGGCAAAGAATGAGCAGAGGGAAACAGGAAAAATTTGTGAGTGAGAAAAAATTAAAAGTGAATCCAGGTAAATCATGTAGACCAAGCACTATTACATAGGGCTGGTTCAAGAAATTTTTTCAAAACTAATTTTTAAAGAAAAGTAGATATTCACTGCACCATAAAGTCACACATTTCAACCAAATGTAGTCACACAAGCAAAGGTCTCTCAAGCAAAATAATTTGACTATAACAAAGCTTATGACAGAAGGACTTTTTTCTTCAAAAATTTGAATCATAAGTGCTTGGGAATCAAGTTCAAGTCATACTTGACAGTATAATCGTTTAATTGTACATTATAATCATTTATTTTTTTCTTTTTATATTATTTTGCTTCATTGATATTATGAAAAGCTCTAAATCCCAAATTAGGAAAAATCTTTGTTTTAGTCTGTATCAGTAATAACCTTATTGTGGCCTAAACTGGTTAATTTATAAATTAATGTTATACAAAGTATGAAAATGTAGAAAAACTGAATAAATATGATTCTTCCAACCAAGAGGAATAGATGACCCAATACAAAAAGTGTCTTGGAATTTAATTCTTTTTCTTGTTTTTATATTTCTAATTTCTCCTCATTGTTTATACTACTCACTCAAATCAAAACAACTTCTCTCTTTGAATAGCTTTTACTAAGTGACATAGCACAAATAATATGCCCACCTCTTAGCAAAGAACAAATGCACAAAAATGTACTGGATGTAGGGATGATCCATAGAAAGAAAGATCAGTGGAAAGATGGTAAAAGAGAAATATTGGAAGAGGGAATGATAAGAAGAAAGGTGGATGGAAAGGTTGTTAGGAAGAACGAAGAGAAACAAAGAAAGATAAAGAAATAAGAGGGTATCTATGAGTCTGTTTCTGTTTTGTTGGCTTGTTTTTTAGATTCCACATATAAGTGAAATCATATAATATTTGTCTTTGACTTATTCCATTTAGTTTAATACCTTCAAGGTCTATCCATATTGTCACAAATAGTAAATTTTATTTTTTATGGCCAAGTAATATTCCATTCAGTATATGTACTACAGAAACAGACTCATAGATGCAGAGAACAAAATTATAGTTACCATATAGGAGGTAGATTTGGGGGCTAGGAGAAAACATGAAGGAATTAAGAGGTACAAGTTCTTAGATAAGTCCCTTTAACATTTCATATAATAAGAGCTTGGTGATGATGAACTCCTTTAACTTGACCTTATCTGGGAAGCACTTTATCTGCCCTTCCATTCTAAATGACAGCTTTACTTGATAGAGCAATCTTGGATGTAGGCCCTTGCCTTTCATGACTTCAAATACTTCTCTCCTGCCCCTTCTTGCCTGTAAGGTTTCTTTTGAGAAATCAGCTGATAGTCTTATAGGAACTCTTTGGTAGGCACTGTCTCCTTTTCTCTTGCTGCTTTGAAGGTTCTCTCTTTATCTTTAATCTTGGGTAATGTAATGATGATATGCCTTGGTGTGTGCTTTCTTGGGTCCAACTTCTTTGGGACTCCCTGAGCTTCCTGGACTTCCTGGAAATCTATTCCCTTTGCCATATTGGGGGAGTTTTCCTTCATTATTTTTTTCCAATAAGTTTTCAATGTCTTGCTCCTCCTCTTCTCCTTCTGGCACCCCTCTGGATGTTGGAACATTTAATGTTGTCCTGGTGGTTCCTAAGCCTCTCCCCATTTTTTGGTACTCTTGTTTCTTCATTCTGTTCTGGTTGAGTGTTTATGTCTTCCTTTTGCTCCAAATCATTGATTTGAGTGAGGAGGGAGGGGAGGTGCAGGGAGGAGGGGGATAAAGGGAACAAAAAATTGGGACAACTATAATAGCATAATCAATAAAATATACTTTTAAAATTCTCAAAAAAAAATAAGAAGTACAAGCTGACAACTGCAAAACAGTCATGGGGTTGTAAAGTATATCAAAGGGAATATAGCCAAGAATTCTGTAACAACTATGTATGGTGCCAGGTGGGTACTAGACATATTGGGGAATCACTTTGTATATGATGTAAATGTCTAACCAGCATAATATATACCTGAAACTAATACAATATTAAGTATCAACTATAATTGAAAAAGTAATAGGAATGAAAGAAAAAAGAGGTAAGGTAGGCAGCTGTGCAGTGCATGTACATGTGTGCAGTACATGGTATTCGATCTGAACCACGTGTTGGTAATTTAAACGACAGTATTTGGTGCACCAGCATATCATTAACAGCATAAACACCCCTTTAGAATTTTCAAAATAACCGACCACCAGTTTAAAATGACAGACTTTGTAAACTAGTACTTTGTTTCATCTGGATGTAATAAATGTGAATTTAAGTACAGAATCTAATCTAAAACTAAGATATGAAGCTAAAGGGCAATTTCACAATAAAATACAGAGTTACTTTGCTTAACTGACTCATACACTCAGATTCTTTCTGTAACGTGCCAGTAAAGCTTTGTGCTAGCCGACCAACTTTCAGATAACTCTGGGAGTTTCTAATAATTTATTTGAATGAGTAAATATATAATCACATGATGCCATGTCAAAATACTAGGTAGAGTGAATGCCAGCTGTGTTTAGGGGTTGCCTATCAAATTTCATGTTGTCCCTCTGAAAATATTAGAGAATTTAGGCAAAATTAGATGACCTGAGGAGCAACCCAGTGGATGTCCATTTGTGAAAAGTCATTGTTTGCAAAATCTGCAGCAGTCATTATTTATGCATTTAGCCAAGATAACTGGCTCTTCAAAATGCCTGTTTTGTTTAAATATATGTTTATCTTGTCAGCTTTAAAAATGTAAAACATTCCCCTTTTCAAAACCTAAAGGTCATTCCCAAATTCCATAGGTAATTTGAAAACACTGATTGGACCTAAAGTCTTTGCTTATTCTTTGAAGTATTAGCTTTAAAATGCTTGTACACAGCATGGCTGAAATGCACTTGAGTAAGAGAGAATAAACACGTGAAAATAAAGTATTCAATTAAGTTTTATGGGATTCATTGCACACTTAATTAAAGTAATCTTTATCTCTACTGCTCACAGGGCTCGCTTAACAGGAAAATGGAGGAATATTAAATTAGTGGAATATGTCTCATATCAATATATTTTCTAAAATGTATAAGTGTGAAGTAATTGAAAATAACTTTGCACTTAAGAGGTTTTAAATATGTGGCCTCTGCATTTATAATTAATTTAAAGACTTCATTTTTAGAACTCTCATAGATGTGACTAAAAAGGAAAATGAGCCATAACAGTGTTACTAATACTACCTTTTGCTTAGGACTATCTCCTCACCAATGTTTACACAAAGCACAGCTAGTTATCACAGGAAGGCAAAGGTTCTGCATGTAATTGGGCTTCTCCACTCCACAGGTTATTATGCAACTCCTGATGAAATGTTTTATATTGATCAAGTTTAAAAGTTACCTTGCAGTATCTCAAGAATCTTAATTATCAACTTGGTACATATTTTTAAAACATGGCAAATTGGTGGAAGTAGAAAGCAGTTTCTATTTCTACTTATAAAATCTAAAAGAACTCAATTATAATTTCACTACTTAAAAAATGCAAAAGTACTTTGCATACTGTATCATCAAACTGAATATCTATTATCAATCAATAGCTTTTACATTAAAGACAAAGTTAAAACTTCAATTACTCTTATAATTTTTATATTTTTTTCCTTCTGAACACAAACCAGAAAAAAGAACAATTCATTGACCAGCAGCTTCTTTTCCACTTTTGAGGAAAACAAAAAACAAACAAAACACACCACTGACAAATAGGTTGCTGTTCAAGAGAGATATAAATATATATATATATTATGAACAGAAGATTTACCTTTTACCTTTATTAATATTCAACTGTTTCTTGTATAAGATGGAAGATGGGAAGAGAGCTATTATGTATGTGTGTATATATACACACATATGTATATATACATGCAAATATATGCATAAAAACATATGCATATAAAACACACTGATATTCTTCAGACTAGAAGGGCATTTATAACGGAATGCTTCCCATTCATTTGCCAATAATAGCAATTAGCAGTTTTACTTTGTGATTGCCCTTCATGCCTGTTGTGTTGAAAATAGCAGTGTATCACAGTTTCAACAAAAACGTGAGATGTTTGATTCGATTTTATTCTTTTTTATTGTCTCCATAGGTTTGCCTTTTCTAGAATGTCATATAGTTGGAGTCATACAGTGTGCAGCCTTCTCAGATTGGCATCTTTCAGATGGGCTGTACTTTGTTGGCCAGGGCCCATGGGGAAAATGGTGGACAGATCAGTTGGGGCACATGGTACATTGACAGCTCAGACGTGTCCATCTGGAATGTTGAGTTGTGGATGTGATATCAGTCAAAAGTGGTGAAAGAAAGAACAGGACAAGGAGAAATACACATTAAAACTATCAAAATATTTAAACAAATGTCATGGTGAACGGATTACATCTGTGTGAGTTTTCAGATTGCTAAAGAAAGTCTCCCTATTCTCAAATATAAAGTGAGATTAATTTTATTAATCCCCAGAGATTTCTTGATAGATTATATAGGATAATGTTTACAAAGTGCTTAGCATATTGCCTGACACATGGTAAGTGTTCATCATTGCCCTGGAAACCCAGTGGGGGTCTGGAGGTCAGGAGGGAGGTGTTGGCTGCGAAGCACATAAGTGACGTTTGAAGTTAAGTGACATTTGCATGAGTTGACTAGCTCACCAGAGATGCACATAGAGAGAAAGAGAAATGGCACAAGACTTTGTCTGGAAAGACCGAGAAAAAGAGGGACTATATTTCAAGGACAATATTGTAAGAAAAAAAGTGGGCAGATACAGAGCTTTTGTGGTTTTTGGCTTCAGATAGCTGGGGAAACAGTGATTTCTTTATACAGATTTGCTTCAACTGCTTCTTTCCTTTTATGCCTGAAGAAAGAGCTTCCCCACCCCTTAAAGAGTCAACCATTAGTGAGATTATATGGTGTTAATGAAGTCTTTCGGTTTCTCCATCTGTGTATTTGCATTGCACCTGTCACCACAGTACCTGGGTATTTATCTGCTGTACTTTCAGGGAAAGGTTCACATGTGCTCATTATGCAAAGGAGCCCTGGCAGCTTTAGGTCTGCATGTGGCAATCAGGAGAGCTGTGCCACTGTCAGAGTACACAGTCAAAGTTAAAAGTAAAACCTCAGAGAGGTCACAGCACAGAGGAAACAGCTTAAGGTGAACACGATGACATGTACATATTACAAATAATAATTTCAAAAATTTTTTAATTTTGATATTAAAACAAATATGATTTTTTCATAGAAATACAGTTAGATGTGACTGAAATGACCTTCTTTTCTAAAATTTAAAATATGATAATAAACAGCAACAACATTCTACATTTGAACATTGACATTGAATTTGTGTATTTTTGGTTAAATCTTAAATAATTTTAGTATTTATTTAAAAGTCATTTTCAAATTACTAAATCTTTTCATATTGTTTCTCTGCTACCTGGTAGCCCAGAACATGTGTTTAAGTTTTTCTCCATATTTCTTAAAGGGCTAGTTGCTTTACATGTTCTGCATAGAAAATTTCCTGTAAAAGATTAGATCTTCCTTATCAAAATGAATCAAACAACACTTGATTTGGGTATTTTCCTAGAAAAAAATATATTTTTATATTTTGAATCTTCATTGGTTTTATATTTCCTACTATTTATTTTGGGGACCCTTCAAAACAACTAGCACATAAGTGGCATACTGTTTTAATCCCAGAATTAAACTAAAAATCATAAACATAATTTTAATACTGTTAATTTACTCTCATCACCACTGTGCTCTAAAGAGTTTTCATAATTTTTTTTTTCTTTTTAAGAATCCATTCTCTGTCAACCTACACCACCTGGCAAGTGTTTAGGGCTGAAGGAAATTTAAAAAAAAAAAAAGTTTTCAAAGCTCTTTAATGTGTGTTACTCTTAACCACCCAAATCATGGATATTCATCAAAATCCAGGAGAGGGCACCACTTTGTGGTTGGAGATATGGGCTTTGAAACCAGATAGAACTGCATTTACATCATGATTCTGCAACTTGTGAGCTTGAACAAATTATTTAACTTTGTAAGTCTCAGCTTCTTCATTTTGAATGAAACCTCACAGAGTTACTGTAAGGAATACATGAGATAGCACACTCATCACGGTATCTGGCACAGGTAGGCTCTGAACAATGCGAGTTATCATTATCATCATTATTAACACCATCATGTTATAAAAGTATTATTATATCAATTATCTTAAATACTCAACCAGATCTAGAATCTTGGAAATAGAGTAAAAACTTTTAAGTCAAGACCCTCTGGTAAACGTGACTCTCTGTAATTTATGCAAAACACTTTTAAAAGCCTTGTATTTCTCAAGCGTATACCCTAAGCGAACATTCATTAGTCTCATAATGATACTCTTCAGCAAACGGCCAGATAATGTGGGGAAATTCTACAGCACGTCACCTTCTTGATTATTCACAATGTGCAACAATGTATCAAAGACTTGATCCAGGAAATAAACTTTACCATAAACATTGCTAAATGTACCAAAAGTGCTCATTCTATGCCAGGCTGTTCTGAGCTCTTTACATAGAAATTCATTTAATTCTCACAACAAGCTTAGGAGGCAGGTGCTACTGTTAGCCCTATCGCACACAGGTTAGGGTATAACATGCCCAAGCCCGCTTGACTACTTAAGAGTCAAAATCAGCTTTAGAATGCAGCCAGGCGCCAGCGTGTGCTCTCCTCACCGCCACACCCACTGCCTCTGCCATCTTCACAGGACACTGTATGATCAACCAACTCCTTACTCAGTTCCTACCATCAGAAACTCTAAAGTCCTTTGGGAGACTGACACTGCATTCTTTTAATGCCATCAATAAATGTTTTTTAAATAGATCATAAAACAATTTTACTTTTATTTTTTCCTCTCTATTCTAAACATTGAGGAACGCCTTCATTCTAACGCAATATCTAAAATATATGTTCTTAGGGCACTAGGATCCTCAAAAAATTTCCAAAGTCACACACATTCGTATATGGAGAACAAAAATCCTACAAAAATAGTGCTTATTTTGCACAAAATCAATATTTAACACTGGAGCTCGTCCAATTCAACCATGGTAACTAATAAAGAGTAGTCCACCAAAATGATGATTTTACTGAAACTGAATGGGTTTCACTGTGACCAATACAGAAATACTACCAGAAATGACATTGATGTCAACATTTCACCACTACTGCTCACCACTGAAATAATAACTCCTTGTCTGTGTCTTACTTGTCATACTCTGTCATTATGTGAAAATTGTATCAGTATTACAAGTATCATGATACAGTCATCACAGCATGAAGCTCCAGGCCACTCTTCATTGCCTGCACCTGTCACTATGCCAGGCCAGGTACTGAATGAATGAGCGAATGAATGAATGAACAGAGCGTCCACCCATGGTAGAAAGCACAGCTGATAGAAACCTGGTGTCCACATAAGTGTCGGTCCTAGCTGCATCACTAATCATTTTGTCACCTGGTGGAAATGACACCCCTTCTAACTCCAGACCTATTTGCTATCTGTGCCAACAAAAGTGACAAAAAGTACAAAAAGAAAAAATTAAGTGAGAAAATGAAACATGTTCTTGTTATCATCAAGCTAATGAAGACCTGTTTTAATCACAGATACAGTCTTCCTAAGAATGTTTCTTTTTAAACTCAGAGGCTTCAGCATCCTGCCCAAGAAGCACTTCCATCACAGCAAAGCCTGTGCACTTTGCATGCTGCATCCAACTTCGTCATGCCATTAATGAAAGCAAAAGTATAGAACATTTATTTGAGCTGATTAAATTATACCTAAATGGGGCAATTTCAAGATATGAATAACTTTCCGTCTTTTATATTTCTAACTAGACATTTCTTTTCTCCTTTATTCTGCCCCAAGGGTATATAAAGTTTATAAATAATTTAAAAGAATATTTCCTCAAATGCCTTGCTTTTTAATGAATTCCCAAGATTGAATACCAAGAGCAGTTTAGTATTGTTTAAATCATATGAATGGTATACATCAGTATTTTATATTGTCCGTGAAAATATAGTCCTTATACTGAAAATATAGTCCTTGATAATTTAAGAGGAGGGAAAGACAATACAATGTGAAAATAGTATTTAAAAAACATTGGAAAGTTTAAATTAAGGGAAACTCTCACATTTCTTCAAAAGAAAAATTCCACTGACTTCTATAAAGAATATATCCCTAAAGGAATCAGATATATTCATAATTATTCAAGAAAGTGATGAAGATTCATTTGTGTGGTAACTGCTGTAGGCATAACCCCTAATTCAGTATTATCCTCAGTGTGGAGAATGTACTATGAAAGATGATTTTAATTGCGAAACAGATGCAGCCTCAGATTAAATAAAGTCACAAGTGAGAAAGTTATTTTTAATCTCTTCTGATTACTTAGTTATACTAAAGCTCAAGTCTGAAAATCTCAGCTTGGTGGTAACATGCCTATATCACCTTTTAAACACAAACTATGGCTATTTTTAGTATATCAACCCTTTCATTCTAATGCAATATTAGAAATGTGTATTCTTTAAGGTAGTAACTCCTCAAAAATTTCTGAAGCCACATATTTGGATGGGAAGAACAAAAAGGGCATAAACGTAGGTGCATGTTCTGCACACAATGAATATTTAACACTAGAATTCTAAACCATGTGTGAAAAATAAACTCATAGGGAAGGGTCCTACTCATAACTTTCTGAAAACAGTGGGACCTAGTCAAAATCTAGTGAAACTGGTTTTATTCCCATTCTATTTAATATTATTGTTGCTTTTTTATTTATTTGAGACATACTGTTTTTATTAATGTAGTGGCACAAAGTTTTGTATATTTTTGTAAGTTTAATTATGTATGGATTTAAGGAAAAGTATTAAGTAAACAATAGTGCTAATGGCACATAGATGAGCCAAAAATTCTGACAGTGGTGTGTTAATGACCAAAGTTTGAAAAATATTGTTCTCCCAAGCTCAGACCTACTAGTCTCTCTCCTGACCCACTACACAAATCTCCATAGCTGCTCATCAGGGCCCTTTGCCATGGAAGCAACTTGCCAGTGATGGTGATGGGAGGGAATGCCAAGGTGGCCAAATGAAATCACAAGATTGGGGAAAAAGTTCAAAAAGAACATTTATATCTAATATTGTCCAGTAATCACAGGGTTGAGTTCTATTTTAAGCCAAATGAGAGGCCCTTTGACCTTATCTTTACGTACCGAACCACTCACACTATTAAACGGCATTGTAAAAGATTTCACTGAACAAGAAACTGTATGTTATTTCTTCATGAGTCGCTGACACTTCTTGTCTTTAGTTATCTTGTCCTAACTACTCGTATGTTTAATTTTCAGTGTTACATATAATCAGCCATTTGCTAGCAGAGATAGAAACTGGTCTCTATGTTTTAGTATGTGCACATAAACATAGACATAAATATATACACATTCATATACATATTTAAATTACTTTAAATATGAATTATGGGGCTATATGACATAGTCTCATTTTGATGACCCAATTTTTATACTTCTAAAGGGAGTTTTTTGAAATGGTACCTTGTTTATGAAAGCTAGGTCAGAGTATGTCACAACCTATTTCATATTTTGTTGGGTTTTTTAAAATAATTTTTTTATTTCTTGATTGACTTTAGAGAGAGAGGAAGGAAGAGAAAGAGAAATATCAATTTGTTGTTCTACTTATTTATGCATTCATTGGTTGATTCTTATATGTGCCCTGACTGGGGATTGAACCCACAACCCTGAGGTGCTGGAACGATGCTCTGACCAACTGAGCTACAGAGCAATGGCTCTAATGACCTGTTTGAAAGTGGGGCTACACAATGGCGGTGTTAGCCATGGAATCTGGAATGGTTTACTAAGTTAAGACTCAGCACATTCATGCTCAGAGGGACTCTTTTTCCAGGTGCCTATTCATAAATCAGGTTCCCTAGCTTTATTCTTTTTGATAATATGTATCAGTATTATTAACACCAAATATCTCCCTATATTTGAATATATAGACAGTGTCTCTCTTGGTAGTGCCAAAATCTTTCCAGAACCATTCTGATGACAAATTTGTTGTAACTGATGAGCTGTCTTCCACATAGGATAATCAAAATGACTGATTCTTCTGAGAACCTGTTAACTGTGCTTTCTATAATGGGCTATGGTTGATTGGTTTGACCTGAAGTTAGGTATAATAGTCGCAACTTAGATGGGTTTTATAACTTTCCTGCGGCTAAGTATATAGTCACAGCCTGGTTGTTTCATGCTTATGAACATAACTGGGATGCCAAAAATAAGATGACACTGCTGAAGCTTCATTTCAAGAGTGAAACCCTGAGAAAACTACTAACAACTTCACATTTCTAGTTCATGTGTGAGTATATGATGAACCTTGTTAAAACACTTCTCTAAAGAGTGCTGCTTCTCTGGTTGCCTGCTTTGAATACCAGAGTTCGACTTCCAAGGACCCATAGGACTTACCTGGCACAGGTCTCTATCAGTAACAAAATCTGGAAGAGCCTCTTTAATTGGTACTATAGGAAAACAACTAAAAGATTACCTGGATTTTGTTACTTTTTGCTTTTAGGTAACTCAAAATTATTTGCATCAAAGACTGGCATTTATGTCCCGTTCCCTTTGCATGAGGAACTGGTGAAACTCAGCTCAGATTCCCCTGCTCAGTTCAGATTTATTAATTTTATATGTTGATCAAGTAGCTTTTGATTATCTTTGAGAGTTCCACATTGTATTTATCCCAGTTGAAATCCATTGCCTTTCTTGCAGAAAACTTTAAAATCTATAAAAATTAAATCTTGAGAGCATCTATTTAAATATGCCAGAGTGAAACTATTTTTAACCCACTCTCCTGCTCTTGTACCCCACTAAAAATCACCCTAAGTAATTATATACAAAAAGGAAAAGTATCATCATCATCAGAAGTCAAACCTACCATGTCTTTTTTTTTAATTTCAAAAATCCAGGAAACATTTTGTAAAAAACATCTTTAAAAATGCATATTAGATTTTTTAAAAGAAATTAAAGACTGAGACAAAATAAACATGAAATAGAAATCAGAAGGGCTTGAAAAAGAAAAAAAGGAAAAAGTATTAAGGATGGAAAAGCCACATTAAAGCAACAAAAAATTGTAAAACATGATTTTTAAAAATCAAGAAAGAGAAGATAGATTTGAAAGATATATTTGAAAGGAATATTAAAAAGTATACAGAAGAGGATACATATGAAAGAAAGACAAGGCAAACCTCATATTTGCATAATCGATGTTTCTAAAAGGAAAATACATCAATAAATAAAATAGCGGAAAATATTCCTGAAATTATTAGGCTTGAATTTATAAGTAAAAACATTGAGTCTCAGAAAATCTGATGTTAAATAATCAACATCAAGGTGAATCCTGATAAATTACTGTAATTTTCTAAAATATACAATCATGTATGCACCTAAGGTTTTAAAAGTGCAGTTTATGTACAAGTGATGAATGCCACATAAACCTTACACATTTCAGTAATAACAATCAATTTCAGACTATAGATAATGTTTAGTAAGTTGTGAGGCAAAGTAAGTTTGAACCGAGAATATTACAGTCAGCTAAATTATTTTGCAAATATGTATAAAGAATTATGTCAATCAGTAGACATTCTCAAGCAAGCAAGGATATAGCACATGGTTCCTTCTTAAATAATCTTACTAGATTCCACTATGAAGCTAACTGAAAGATGAATCAATATAAAGAATTCAGGATGGAAAACCCATGATTGTAATCATTGATTAATTTCAACTTTATTGAAATTATTTGTATCAAAGACTCTCTTTGGGAATTATTTGAAAAAACAGCGCAAAAACATAGTAATGCCTGATAATTTAATAAAATTTTAAATTAAAAAAACCCAGGCAGAGGGTGGCCAGTGGTCAGAAGACGTATGCTTTAAAGGCCCGGAAAGAGGTTTGGTATGGCGAGAGCAGTGGATTAACATGGCCATGGTGGGAGCTGGAGATTTAACCAAGGCTTATATTACTCTGGGCTTTTAAACAACGTTAAGAAATTTAGACAGTTTTCTAAGAACAATGGGAAGCCATTGTAGGCCTCAAACTGAGCTTCCATGTTTTCTGAGAAAACAAGGCAAGGTCTTCTGCTAATAGTGTTGAGAGACTGATGGGGTCCAAAGTAAGAGGACGAGGTTTAGAACACCTGCGTGAAGAATAACAGAAAAAGCCTATTAGAGAAGCTGAAAAGGCGTAGCTTGTGGTTGGGGTCCTGCACAGATCCTTTCCTGTGCAGATTGGCTGCTGATGGCCATGACTGTCCCCTTCTGGGGGTTGAGAACTGCTTCACCTGGGAGTCGAACTCTTCACTCCCCTAAGCCCCACCCTCACCCCTTAGATGAGGGGACTGACCGGCATGGGAGTTCATGAAGGCCTCCCAAGAGCTCCCATGGAACAGGCCAAAGCTACTTTTCAGCCAAGACCACAGATTTGCTCAGCTTTCTCCTCCCACCCTTTTGTGCTTTTCTTACTCCCATTTTCCTGAGCGCATTCCCTTGATAAATCCTTATGCAAAAGTTTCTGTCATGGGTACTTCAAGGAAACCCAAATTAGGACAGAGATTTCACAGCAGTTTCGAGTGCTAAGCTGAAGTTAAATCCCACAAATACCTAGTGGTTTTAGTCTGTGCGCCTGTGCTTTCTTTCACCAGTGTTGATTAGTGCCCCAGGAGTAGATCTGAAGATCAGGCATTTAAATTAATCCATGGTTGGGACTTTTGCCACCTGAGGGGATAATGACTATGGAGTAAAAGAACAGCAAGGTCTTCATGACCACATAGGTCAGGCCGTGAAGAAAGCGCAGACCCATGAAAGTGAGGGCTAGAGGGAAGGTACAGGAGAGAAAGGACTGGACTTACTAACAACTTTTTAAAAACTGCATATATGCACACACAGTGTTATATATAAGATACTCTATACATACCCTAATGTGTGTATGTGTGTGTAAGTTGAGGGAGAGCAAGAAGAAAGAAGAGTAGAAAGACTGAAGTTAAAATTTTAAGAGATAGGCACTTCATTTGAAGTGCATAAGGTTATAGCAGGGAACAATTTTTAGTTTCATTTTGCCAGGCTTTGTTTGAAGCAGCACTACCTCCCCAATCCAAGGAGGTAATCAATTTTTTGGATGAAGCTAAATCCTTAGGCCAATGAAGCATTTATCCTTAATGAGAAATATAATTAAGTAAGAAGTATCACTTCCTCTTTCTCTGCCCAGCCAGAGCAACAGGAAAAGATTGCTGGGCTTGAGTTTGCATTTCCTTCTCCTCTGGAGCAGGGATTCTTAAAAGGTGGCCTAGGGCCCCTCGGTGAATCAGGATGGTCTTATTAATAGAGACAGAAGGGATTCAAAGTTGGAAGTGCTTCTTTTGTGGCTTTTCTGAGTGGCTGGCTTACTATTTCATAAGCTTTAGTTTTCATTTATAATCTACATCCCTATAAAGATAAACAACTGAATGAACTGGGAATGGTTACTAAATTCATAAACTAATATTTGCACATTACCCCCATTTATTTTTTTTATTTTTTTATTCTTGTTTATTCTATTACAGTTGTCTCTGTTTTTCCCCCTTTGCCCTCCTCCACCCAGCCTACCCCCCGCTCCCCAAGTCAATCCCACACTGTAGTCCGTGTCCATGGGTCATTCATACATGTTCTTTGCTAATCACTTCTCCTTCTTTCCACTTCTTTAGGCAAATAGCTGGAATAGGGGATGGGCCACGTTTTTTTTCACCTCACCTAAATGGCCTTAGTCAAAAACATTGGAGAGGCTTCACTCAGTGGAGTTCAAGTAAATAGCATCTCCATTTATTGGCAAAATATGAAAAATTTTAAAAAAAACCTCCTCAGAAAAATCATCTCTTGCCACCACTTCCCCTTCTACATGCATGAGCTCCTACTGAAAGAAAGATAGAAACACAGGGTCATGTTCTCCTCTGGCCTAACTGAAGAGCAAGACTCTAATTTTGAGACACCTTTGATGTCTCTGTTGCAAAGCCAATTCAAATTAACACAATTTTTTGAATGCATGATCCTGGTATACAGAGTAGTCAAAGATATGAATAGGAAGAAAACTATTGGATGTTTTTAAAATCCCTATTGAGGTTATTATTACAGATGAATAAAGATCAGAAGATATTAGGTTATTTTCATCTAGAAAAGAGGAAAACATATGAAAATAGCTTTAATAATAAATGATTAGTCATATGTTACAAAAGAAGAAGAATCAAAGAATAATACTGGAATGAATTCATTAGACTTAATTTATTCAGAAAATATGTATGAAGGACTTACTATATTCCAAGCACTGTTATGGAGACTATGAATACAACAGTAAAGTAAAATGATTAGGCTTTGCTCTTGGCGTGGTTATAGTTGAGAAAAAAGAAGACCCGGTGTACCTAACCTGGAAGAGGACATTGTCCTTCAAAAACTGATTTCTACTCCTGTTTTAGGTCCCACCATCCAGCACTACCCCAGCCTGTTTTTGTCAAATGTAAATCATATCACTACCTTTGATCCTTATTCATCTGTTCTAAGTCCACAGGGATTTCAAAACATTCAAAAATGTTCTTCCCAAACATATTTTACAAAGTTCAGGTGATTAATCTTCATTTGTATGGTTCTGCTTAGTAGTGTTCTAAAGGTGAAAAAAGGAAATCTGTCACAAAGAGGGAGATACAGGGCCACACAGTCACTGCATGGCAACTGGAAATGGAATACAAACCGTGTATTGTTCTTCAGTGTCAAGTTAACTGACAGTCAGCCCATATGGTATCTATTTGGCTTGTTTAAGATGTACTTTCAAATAAAAGAAGCAAAATTATATTTCACCTAACTCACTTTTTCCTGAAAGAATAAACTACCCTTTCTAATCTGTTGTAGGCAACAACAAAAGGTTTGCACCAATAACTTCTGTGTTTAACATGTATGTTAAAAAAAAAAAAACAGTGAATACCAAATCAAACAGTTTTAATGCTCAATTATGTTAAATAGTTCCCATTTGGATTTCTTTTGCAAAATAAATCTAAGTAAATATTGATAAAAAGCACAAAGCATATCAAAAATTTGTTGTCAGAGCTTGTTATTTAGGGGATTAAAATAATCATCTGAAGGAGCAAATAAATATTACAAGTTGCACTGCATCATACTTGCCAAAATTCCTAAATTATTGGCGAACCCACTGGGTAAATGCAGCGGCAAACCACAATCTGTTTCCCATGCAAATTTAAAATCCACTTACAAAGCATTACACAGGGTGTAGATGGGATTTCAGATATATAATTACAGGAGAATTATTGATTTGCCACTTTCATTTCCAAACAAGGTCATTCTAAGAATCATCTTGTACATTTACCCAAAATGAAACAAACGAAGAGTATATCAGGATTTTTATTAATTTTTTCCATGTATACAGATTTGAAAGTCAATTTAACCAATTTGTATCAAAAAGATGAATGGTGTGAGCTACATAGAACCTATCCTCAAATGAATTGCAGTCAATAGGACGTATATAAAATAAGTGCACAAAACTCTATCACAGAAAACAGTAAAGGCGCCTGTTAGCAGTATGAGAATTGTGGGGGCAGAGAATGTATTTAGATAGGAAAGGAAAGCTGGCATTCTGCTTTCTTTGATTGAACTGAGTCTTGAATTGGTTAGGAATTTAAGAAGAACCAAAGAAGCAAAGACTTTCAAAGAGAAGTTTGTGTGACTAAGGATCACAGTCATATTTGCCTTCCAAGCAAGGAAGATCCTTTCTTTTTGCTTAGGATCTTGTTGAGCAAAAATATGAAGAGGAGGCCCTAAAACTACCATGGGGAGAGGCTGGAGAGAGCTGAATTAATATGCTGAAGGAAACTGGAGGTCTGAGGTTTGCTACTAAGAGGATGAGGGGAGTGGAAGGAAAGGGAAAGATTGAAAAAAGAGGTGAAAGGTGAAACTGAGGGACTTTCTGCAAGACTATCTAACACAACATGTTAATTATTTCATTCCTACAGTGTAGGTCCTAGTATCTCCCCACACTTCCATATTTCATTTCTTCCAACTAATATCTGATGGCAGTGGGGTTTTTTTGTTTGTGGTATTCCTGCTTTGGTTTGGTTTGGTTTTGCTTTTGAAATCCCACCCCCTTCTGCCCACCTCCATCCCTCACCCTGTCCGCACCGCCCTACTTATTAAAGAAGAAGGCTGAAGAAATTCCATGACTGGTTAACTAACTCAAAAGAGAGACTGACCACATTCGCAGGAAAGTAAATAGAGCTGTAAACTAATCAGAGGCTCTTCTTTAGTTACAAATGAAGCAACATTCAAGCTTCAGCTCCCAAAATTATCAGGGCACATCCAGGGAATGAAAAATTCAAGAACGTTGCTTTTTTTTTTTTTTTTTTTTTTTTTTGACTCGGCACTAATGGTCAAACTGCTTCCTAAATGGTGGGCTCTGAAATCACTTTTGACATAAATCAGGTAACCAGGAATGTACAATTTCTGCTTCCAGCTATTTTTCAGGTTCACCCGGAACAGAAGGTTCAAGGTGCTTTTGTTACAAACCTTAAATTTCTCAATGCACTTTTCAGTTAATTCATCTTCAAAGGAAGATGTTTTCATCACTGAATCATGAACAGGAAGAGATTAATTTTAAAAGCAAGCAAAAGAGGAGAGCCTCAACAGTCCGCTAATGAGGCCATTTTCCCACTTCCTGCTCTTGATGTATTGTGTTTCCATGAATGATGGGGCAAACCTCAGCTCTTGAAATTCATGTTTCATGGAGAAAATTCATTTCTATGCCTTTCAAAGCAGAACTACAGGTGCAGCAGGCGAGTAAACAGTACCAGCTGCTCCTTGGCTGTGGTACTTTAAAGAGAAATTAAAGAGTAAACCCAGATTTGGAGACAGTACAGAATCACAGAGAGGTAGCAGCAAAATTCTCACAACTGTGCCCCGATTCGAGCACCTCCACCATGGCGCTAAATGCACACAAAGGGAACCCGGCATGCGAAGGGCGGATGTCGAAGCTAGTCTCTGCCCATGTTCTGGTGAAGTTATTCAGTGATAATGTCTGGGAAGGCATTGTTAACTTAACCAGATTCCCATATCAAAGCTTTAGTAGCTAATTTGGTATATTATGGAGAATGTGTAAAAATATAAATGAGTCACCAAAGGAAAAATGAATTCATATCATAAATTCTTTTAAAAGGTCGTAGTCCCATAGAGGTAAATGGATTCATGTTTTGTTTTGTTTTTTAACTTATAACATGAATTCACTTTTTTCTGTAACTAATATATGCTTTTCAAAAGAACCTTTGCACAGAGTATATAAGGATAAAGAAGAATGTGATATAGATATCAGAAAAGTGTGACTTCTTTTTACATACACCATGAATTTACTTTTTTAATAAGTACATTTTTAGAGAAAGACCCTTATGCAGAGTATATCAGAATTAAGAGAAATATATGAGGTCTGCCCAGAAAGTATCCAGCCACGCAATATGAGAAATAGAGACATTTATTGAAGAAGATACAAGATACAAAATACATTGAACATAGGATAATGACACCTCAGTCCCCTTTAAAGTAGGCACCTTGGAACCTCACACAGTTCTCCCAATCGCCATCAGCTGCCCCATCTTACTTTCCTAAATCTCATCGATGGTCTGAAATCTCTTCCCTTTCAAAGGTGATTTTAGTTTTCAGAAAAGCCTGAAGTCAGAGGGCACCAAATCTGAGCTATAGGGCGGCTGAGTCACCTGGGTGATTTGATTTTTTGCACGAGACATGATGCATGAGCAGGCACTTTGTTGTGATAAAGCTGCCAATCACCAGTTGCCGATAGCTGCAGCCTTCTGAATCATCCAAATAGCTTCCGTGGAGGAATGTTCAAGCTTAACGCAAAATTTGATGCAGATTCATTGCTTTACTCACTCAGTCATTTTGAATGTGACAGCCACCCAGTATGTAAGCAAGCAAAGCAGGGCCTGTACATATGGCACCTTGGTGCATGACCCAATAATTAGGATTGAGGGAAACAAATTTTCATTTATAAGATTCCAACCTTGGGGATCTTGGAACACACCAGCTCGCAGCTCTGTTCCCCCTTAAAACCCAGCACTTCCCTTGCTCCCCACCAGGCTAGAAACCAAAAACACCAAAAGTTCCCCATATTCTTCTCTATTCTTAAGCCAGCTGTGCAAACAGTTCTCCAGCCACTCTGGAAGGTACACTCATGGTTTTCAAAGTCTCCATCCTCTTGCAGCAGCTCTCCCCCTCAGGATCTGTGGTACATTGTCCTCAGCCTCCATGGAATAGTCCGAGAAAACAAGTGCCATGTTCCACTGGATCATGGTGAAGTTCAGGAAGGCACAAGTCCCAAGAGAGTGGCATCTCCGTATGTTCAGAGTCCCAGGAGTCCAGGTCGAGTCCAGGTATGCAAGGCAGCAGGTCAGCATCTTGCAAGGCAGGGTCCTTGGTGGCTTCAGAGTCAGCTTGAGCGGCACGATCAGAGCAGCAGCATGCCGTTCTCTCCGTCTTGGCTACTGCGTCCTTACTGCACCAGGCCACATGGTGGAATCCTGTCTACAAACTACACAGCCGCTTGCTGCTTTCTCACTGAGGCCTCACGAACAAACCCTCCTGGCTCATAGCTCCTTCCTCATGGCTACTCCTCTTTCCTACCAGACCTCATGGCCGAATCCTCAGAGGAGCAGACGTAGCTCCTTCCTCATCACTACCACTTTTCAAACCACGTGGCTGTGTCTTTCTCTCTCCTGTGGCTGACCAGCCCTTCTCTCTCCGCCTGGGCCCCGGGAGTCTGCTGACTCCCTCGGAGAAGCGGAAGTAACCCCTCTCTCACTACAGGCAGCATGGCTCCATGTTGCTTCCTCACTACCCCATGGTGGATCCACCCTTCACTACCTGCCCATCCTTATCTTAAGTCCAGACTGGGATCTCCCTACGTGACCTCATACTCGGCTCCCCCCACAATGTGCTACATTTGCCAGCTTCCCTATATCATTTACATTCTCTCAGTTGCTCTTTTTTAGGCAGGGCAAGAGTGATTCAGTGATGCAGGGACCTCCACCTACCCTGGCTGTTGCAAGACAAGATTCTGAAAGTCACCTACACCTTTTGCCCAGGGCAGTAGCACAGCTATTATCTTGCTCTTTGTTATGGAAAGTATCTCAAACACCATAATACAGCTCTCTCTTCCTCCATCCCCAACTATGGGTTGTCGGGCATATCTCCTATACTTTGGGGACCCTTGCTTTGCACCTCATTTCAAATACACTCAATGCTCACTCAATGGCGTCTATGGCCCCCAATGATTAGTACAGGGAAGTTGTCATTGTCCACACATGCACATTCCAGTCCACTCTTCTTGGCTGCCAGATTAAATCAATGTCATGCAAACTGTTCTCGTTACATTAACAGTGGTTGGACTTTTTTCCAGACAGACCTCATATGCAAATACCAGTCTCAAGAAGTGTTATGTAGTTATCTGTTTGCTTTATTCTTATCAGTTGACTCCTTACCTTGTGTCTCATGGCATTTGATTAGTACCACCAAAGGTCAAGGGGATGACACTACATGGGACATAAAGTTATTATTGCTCCTGAGTCATTTCTGACATGTCGCTACTTCATTTGACATTCTGAAACCTTTCATGGGTTATGGTGAAGGATTTTCATTAGATACAATCATTAGATGATAGCAGCTGAAATTACCTCACCATTTCTAAAACTTAAATACGGAGAACCTTTTCTACCTAGACAGCAAATTATAAGCCTTCACAGCTGTCTTTTTTTTTAAACTTTAAAGTAAATGCTGTGGATTGTAATATGTCACTTGAGAAGACAAAACAAATGCTAAGAGAACACGCTGTGGGCATGTCATACCATTATCTCTTTGAAACATGTCCCTAGTGCTCTAGCCGCCACTTGTAACACAGTTTACTCCAGTGCAGTCCACTCTCGCTTCGCTGCCCTTATGCTTGTATTGTCACTTCATGTACCCATTGCTTCCATCTGCTGTCAAGACAGGTGCAGAGGCTGGGTGAAAAGGTGAATGAAATACCAGGACACATTTTCTGCGTGTGAGTGGGAGCCAAACTTTATTTTTAAACTGGGTCTTTTCAGGTAAACAGCCTTTGCCCTGCTTTGTACATCACTTTCTGTTTAGAATCTGCTGTGCCCTGGGAGAAGAAATTCTTGCAAAGTACAAGTTTCTTTTGCTTGACTTCTTCCCCAAGTTCGAAAATGTTCTTATGAATCAATCTGCAGAAAATAGAAAGGGCAAGGCCCTGCCTGTTGAAAGGATTGTGTTGTGCATTTCAAGGGGCCCTCGAAGTATGAACCTGTGGTCTGCCCTACCTCTGAGTGAGGACTGCAGAAACAACTACGAAGCTGCTGAAAGGCAGCCGTGATGCTTCCCGGGTGGCTTCCTACCCCATGAGCATCTACTATTCTCCCTGGCACAGAGAAATAACACTCCTGTTGCCCTCAGGAGCAGGCTTCATGTTTTCAAGTATGATAGGGAATTTTTCTGTATTCTCCAGGCTCCTGCTCAGTCAGACATCTTTCCTGAGAAATCCCGTTGTTTCACTCTGATTCTACTGTGCCTTTGGTATAGATGAACCCTGGAGAAAACTGCTGGGATCTTTGCATACGTGTGCTGCACCAGTATCACAGCAGGTGACTGAATGCCGTTTCTGCCCCCCAGCTATGAACCAGTCTAAACATGTGTGGGTCCCATGCATGCCTCAAATATTTGGGTATGGGCTTTGGAGGGCATCTGGATGGCTTCTGAGGACCGGCCAACTCAGAGATATGGCTGGGAGTTATGAATTGTGATTACCAGGGGAACCTAGTAGGCTTGCACAGACAAGTTGCATGTAGTAGACACGGGGTCTGTGAGCAGAGAAGTGTGATAGAGTAGATCCACAGAGCAACCTGTGTGCCAAGATGGGCACCACTAGGAAAAATCAAACTGTAAAAGCTAAATGGGAGAGACAGAAAACCTTTCTGATTTTTGTTGTTGTTTGTCTGTTTATTTGTGGTTCTTGTTTCTTCTTAGCCATAAACATGAAAGCTTGGTTGGAGTTCCCATGTCGGGAGTCTAAAACTCAAATGTCATTAACCTCTCAGACCACTGGCTTCATGATGACTCCCGGTAGAACTGAGAGTTGAAGAGGAGGCCTGTGGCAAGGACTTTCTCCTCATTAAAATTTCTTCTCTTCAGGGTTCTCTGTGATCTGGCGGCCTCTGCCAGAAAGGACCCAAGTGGCTTTCACCGCATTGGCTTTCGCTTCATTGCTTTTGGCTTTCATGCGAATTGTTTACTTGGGCTACTATTGTCTCAGGGGCAGGAACTTACAAAAGGGACTCATTTCTAAAACGGGGTCTTCCTCTCCGAACCCGAGTGGGCCTATTACACAAATGCAGCCCCTTGACCAACCTGACCTTTTGTATAAACATAAACATGACCACAGACCAGATTCTTTACCTGTATACTTTTTTAAAATAGGAGCTCTCTTGGACTAAAAAGACTGATGAGCTTGCCCCAGGATCTTTTCTTGAAAAATCTCAGGAGACTTTCTTATGTGAAGAACCTTGTTTAAAATGGCTTTTTTTCCTGCTTCCTGTTTCACCTGGTCTTATGCTTTGAAAATGTGTAAAACTCTCAAGGAAAGCATATTTACATCTTTCTGTAGGACTTAACTTGGTTGCAGTTTTAGACAAGAGAAAAGTAGACACTACAGTAATACCAGAGAGATCCAAGGAAAAAAATCCCCTTGTCGGTGGAAAGTTACTTATTTTGCCTTTAGCAGGGAGTTCTTTGTTTCCTGGGCTCCAGATATTCAATCTGCTGATTGAGGCAAATGCACCTAAAGTATCTGAGGGTGGGAGTGCTGAGTGCTTTATGGCTGAAACAGAACCATTTCCTGGGGTTCTCTGTGACCTCAGGAACGAGTTGAGACCAAGGTGGTGTTTGCAGCTTTATTGCCTGCAAATTCACGGGTTCCTGTAGCTTCCGCTTGCAGTTCTCAGTTTGTGAACCCACTTGTGTGTGTTTCATTTTCTTGGTTTATAGAGTTCTAAAAATACAGGTTGTACCAGGACAGGCTCAGCTGGAGGTGACTGAAAGGAAATCTTGGGGAAACTAGCAGGGTGTGGTCCACTGGGGAGACACAGAGACACTGAAATGTTTTTGGTCTTCTCTATAAACGAAAGCAGCTTGCTTCTGAGCAGTGAATAAGGAGGTTAACAACTTGAATTTCAGACCAATAATTCTTCCATTAATGTTTTAAGGTGTGGGGTAATGACCATTCATAAAGTATATCTATTAAATGAAGAACATAATAATACTAGCTAGCATTTCTTGAGCATTTATTATGTGCTAGATACCACGTTAAGCCCTATGAACACATTATCTCATTTTAATTCTCGCAACAGTTCCTAGATGCTAAATGCTTTAATTGCTCCATTTATAGATAGGAAACAATCATAGAAAGGTTGAATAAATTATCTAAAATGACACAGGTAGCAAAATGGAAGAACTGGGATGAAAACAGAATTCAAGCTCCAACACTGCTGAGGCATTTGATGATTTAGTTTAGGTCCTAGGCAGGTGCAGGTTGGGGGACAGGAGGCAGAGGACCACTAGGGAATTAGTGAAAATTACAATGGCCAGCCAGCAACTTCTTGGTAAAAGACAGTGTGTTTTCAACCTGTTGGCCTTATATTTTCATTTTGCTTTAAAGATTGTTTCTTATCTTTCCTTATATTTATTTCTTCCTCCTCCTACAAGAGGTGATATATCTTTCCTTCCATTTGTCTCCTCGATTTTTCTGCATCGCCAGATTTTAAGCTTTTCTCCTTTCATGCCTCACGGTCTTTCTTGATACTATTCTAGAATAACCTATTCATTGACCTATTCTGAAACCCAGTCTCTCATTACATGTGGAGGATCATATAGGAGATGATCCTATACAAAGGGGATCATATAGGAGATGGAGTAGGCTAACATCATCCCTGTTCATCCTGTTAAATAACAAAAATCAACGAAGTAAATTTTAAGGTCTAATTGGCTTTAGTGAAAAATTCATGAATCAGGCAGCAAATAGAAAAGAGCTCCAAAGGGCTGTACAGAGTGGAAGATCCTTAAATACAAAAAGGGAGCAAAAACAAAAAAAAAAAATTATTAGCCAAGAATGAATTGTTTCAGGCAAGGTCACCCTCCGTAGGGGAACAGGGGGAACTTATCAGAGTACTGATAAGAGAGTACTCACTAGTGTTGACCGGGTAATTCTGTGTTGACTGATTAAAGGTTGTATTTCTGGGAAGCTGAAATTGCAGTTAGGTTAAGTATTGAATCTTGCTTGGTTGATGTGAGACCTAGCACAAGTGATTCCATTTTAGGCTTATTATTGCTTTTTAAATAGTCTCTTCCCTCTTCTTTCATTCCCTTTTCATAAGAAAGTGAAGAATCATTTTTCTCCTCCAATAAAAAAGAGGGAGTTATGGAAGTGCTTCTTGTCTCCTTTCCGGAGACAGCTACCCAAGCCAGTAAACCTTCGGCCCTCTGTTTCCATACATTCTTGAAGTAAGTTATCACAGCCTTCTGTGGTGTCTTCTCTGAAAGCTGGAAGCATATTTTGACTCCCCGATATCCTTGCTGGTTACTATGTAACCATTAGATCTGAGTATATGGTTGTAGTTTTCCACAATAAGACCTTTCTACTTAGTCTTCCAGGTTCTCTTCAGTGTACAATTGTAGTAATTTGCTTAATAGACAAAGTTATGCCATGGTTCTGGTATAGGGGAGGAAAAACTACCTCTACCCTTCTAGGTTCTTGGCAGAGAGCCACCTGTAATAAAAGACAGCTTAATAGGAGAAAAACAAACAGAAGTACAATACCATACATAACTTCTGTGGAAATGGGAGACCCAGAAAAACTGGACCACCCAAGGTGGGCCAAGCTACTGCCTTAAACACCATCTCCAGCTAGACAAAAGGTGTTGGGGAGTGAGGAAGCCCCTTGGGGGAGGCTATCAGGAAAAGCACAGTAAAGAAAGGTAAGGTTATTATGTATAGTTAAGTCCCATACCTTCTGCACTTAATAAGAATTGCTAGAGATATAATCATCTTCCTCTCTCTGGAACAAAAAGGGAGACACCCTTGCAAATGGAGATTTCCCTTATAAATGTAAATGTAAAACTTATCCTTTTATAAGAGACAAGGTTTTCAGAGCTTTTTCTATGTCTACTATTTCTCAAATTAATCAGCATAAAATAATCCTATGCCAAAGAGGCATATTTTGGGGTGGCAAATTCTGCTCCCCTTGACGAACCCAGTATTATCTTTCTGTCACTGCACAGAATATCTATCAGAGCTAAATACTTAGGCTTCGGTTTTGACATAGTCTAATCTTTGAATCTATATCTTAAAAAAAGGCAATATTTGAATACAACTGACTTCTGGGAGGAATATTTATACCAATCTATATTTTCCTGCTGCAGTATAATAATAATTTGATCATAATGTTTTCCTAGATGAAACTGTGACCCTAATGCTTCTGTCATTTATTCAGCTACTGGCTAAGTGAACTGTATTAAATTTGGCCCTTTAGAAACCAATGATAAGAAGAATCCTCACATTTTACATTGTAGGAAAATGTGTGCACTGAGTCTAAATCAGTTGTATTCTGGCTCTAAAAGTGCTGGAAAGAGAATTGGAACTTTAAAAAAATGAAAATTTTATCTATCTTTTAAAGAGTCTTCTGCGCTTTTCTACACCTTGCGCTATTAACTCGCAACCAGGTGCTGCTGCAGCTGAGAAAACCCATCATTGCTGATGTCATCAGAAAGGTATTGAAAATAAGAGAAAACACTTCACTGCAAAACCATGAGATGCTCTCACAAAGAGAGACCACTTTACGATATTCTAATTGGGACAAGCTTTGCTAGATTAAACATAAATGGAGAAAGTTCAGAGGAGGACAAAATTGAATAATCAAAGAAATGGGAAAATTGTTTAATAAAAAATCAGTCTGGAATTTCAAGGTTGAGGGAAGTTAATTGAAACCTATAAAACCAGGAAGGATATTGATTAGATAAGGTGAAGAATGAGGGAATCATCAAATACTGAGATCCAACAATTAGAGGTTCTTTAATGTTTCAATGGTAGATTTTAACAAATGAGGAGTAGTAAACGGACATTGTAACAATTCATTTCTTTTTTCTAAAGTTTACTTATTGATTTTAGAAAGAGAGGAAAGGGACAAAGAGAGTGAGAGAGAGAGAAACAACAATTTGTTGTTCCGTTTATGTATTTATTTGTTGATTCTTGTAAGTTCCCTGGCTGGAGATCAAACAGGCAGTCTTGGAATGTCAGGGCAATGCTCTGTGACCAACTAAGATACCCAACCAGGACTCATTTCATTTCCCCAGAAGCTCTCTGATGCTGTGTTGATTAAAAGCATCTGCGATTTCTTCGAATGTCCCAAAATACAGTACATGTTTCTTTACTGTTGATTTGTGTAATAATTATGCCTTGTTGACTATTTTGAAGAGAAAATATTAATATTGTGTATCAGTTAATAGATTTAATAATCAGTCTCTTTTGGTGCAATTATGTAGTATTCCTCAAAGGATTACATTTAGTGTGTGAATAGACACACTCTACCAAATTTGTTCTATTTGCAGTATAGTTTGTTGGTCTCCCATTGTTATTTTTTGTATTGTGCTACATAGTTTAAAATACTATGTAATAAAGTAGACTGAATATCCTATATTATGAAATAAAAGAAAGAATAATCTATTTAAATGTGTATATAAAATACACATTTCCATTTTGCATGGTACTAGCAATGAGTTAAGTGTGAACACTCTGTGACAAATGTTTAAGATAGTGTTAACATCTCATTTTAGTGAAAAATTGATTATATAATAAAATAACCTGGTCAGTGTTTCATGCTTGTCATTCCCATGTTCACCGTTTGCTGGAGCTGCTTGTGAACAACACAGAGGTCATAGGATATAAAAGATCAAAATCAGAATTACCGTCACATACTCAAAGTTCATCTCTCTCACAAAGGCATCAAATATCAAGATTCTCGTCCTGGATTTTACTGACTAGAAATAAAAAGTGGGGAGAGTTTGTTTACTTCTACTATTTAAGCATAGTTAGAATTAGAGTCTGAAAAATGTTTTCATTATACAGCCTCGCAATTATTTCGATCTAAATACCAGAGGACCTTAATTTCAAAATTATCATGCTCCTGTTTTTGTGAGGTCAAGGATAAATTGTTTCTGGCAAAAGAAAAACCTAGTTTTACCTGACATTTTTTGCAAAACCTATTCCGGATATCTTTTCTACAATGCACAGAGTATCCAGCTGGATTCAGCCTAATTTGCTAAGTCTTAGATAAGGATAATGTCTTAATATTAATTTAAATTAATTGAAATTTAATATTTAAACTTGCTATTGTACATGAAGTGTAAGTTTCTTTTTTAAAAAATCAATTTTATTTCAGTTATATTTTTCTTTAAATTAGAAACTTAAATTCTAAAGATTTGGCATAATTCTGATTTCATGACTCATACATTGGCTTTAGTGCATGGAAAATGTAGAAGTTTACTTAGATATCTTAACATTTTATTTATTTTATTTTTTAAGATTTTATTTATTTATTTTTAGAGAGGGGAAAAGAGGGAGAGAGGAAAAGAAACATCAATGTGAGAGAAACAGTGATGGGTTGCCTCTTGCATGCGCTGGACCAGGGACCAAACCTGCAACCCAGGCATGTGCCCTGACTAGAAATCAAACCCGCAACCTTTCCCTTTGCAGGACGGCACCCAACCAATGAGCCACACTGGTCAGGGTGAGAACTTAACATTTTGTCTACATGCAGGAAAATAATAATTTGTTAAATCTTTGATAATCCCCTTGTGGATTTTAGCTTTTTACCTAAGTCTGTTTTCCTCCTTCGCTGCATTTGTCACATACAGCTAAGAAATATAGTTCCAGTCTGCTTAAGAATCTAAGTAGCAGCGCTCAAATGATTAGATTTTAAATATTAAAATGTACCTTAACACACATACTCAATATTTTAAGTAATAATAAAATGTCAAGCTATGTATTAATAGTATGAAGATCATAGAATCTGTATTTACCATAAAGTTTGGGATCAACTTGTTTTTCTTGCTTTGACTGGTTACATAAATAACTTGGAAAAAAGCTTCTGATTAAACAGCTACATATAAATCTGTTAATATGATTTGCAAAGCCAATAAAATACCCGATAAATAGAACTGTATTCATTTAGCCTTTGAGAAGGAACAGTCAGTCAGCTTCCCTATTATAATCAGATTCAACTTTAAAAGTGAGTTACCAGCCCCCGATTTCCTTGCTCTAATTAGCAGTTATTAGCATTGAGAGAAAGTCAAAAGAAAATAGGCGAATTGTGATCTTCCTTCATACCTCAGTCAGATTTTGAAAGTCCTAATATTTGCAAGTATCTCAAATAATTACCAAGCCACTCATGCCCTTATTCCCCTAAGTGAAGTTAGTAATCATGGGGGCTAATCAACAGTTCATCGAAGCAACAGGAGTGTAAGTATTCATAAACTAAATGGGTCTTTTGCTTTGCAAAAACAGAAAAAAAAAAACACCCACCACCACCAACAAAAAACCCTCAAATGGGGAAATTCAACTCATAGAGAAGCTGTGAATCTATATACTTGATCCTGTGAAAGAGAATCAGAAAAAATATCAAATGCTCAAGCAAACCCAAGCAAAATTGTGAGTCCAGGAGTTTTCTCTCTGGGATTTCTGCCTTTCCATTTCCTTAGTAATCCTTCCTGTTGCACTAGAGAGACTTTAGTTAATTAGTGATCCTTGTTAGAAAGCTGTCACCTTTGAAATGTCAGTTATGAACACATTACCATTTACTATGCTGCACGTGTTTGTGTTTTAACAGAGAGTTTTAAGGCCTAAAATATTTCAAGACCTGAAGGACTGGTAACCTGTTGGGGAAAATCTCAGAAGTGAGACCAACTGCAGCACCTTGGAGGGTGCACCTTTGCCTGCTCTTAGGCTATCTCCTCAAAAGTGTTTCAGAAAGTTGGAAAGTTCCCTCTTTTTTTCCAATTTCCAGCCTTATTCATGGATTTTTCCCACTGTAACCATTTAAGGGATATTCAAGGCTTCTATCACTTTCCTCATAATATGAGATAAGATAAGGAATTTCTGAGTTTCTCAAGAAAAAGAAATAACTTAAAACCTGAAAACTAAATATGTTAAGAAATGCAAGGGTGTTTTTCTCAAATCTTTACAAGTTTCATGAAATGCTGTTTACCTCTTCAAATTAGTACTACACTTAAATACTGTATTTAGCCCTTTACAAGATGAAATCCACCCTCTGTAGAACGTTAGCTGTAGAATCTACATGCACAACTATATGCATGTTTTTAATTTCTGTGTATTTCTTTTCTTATCAACCCTAACCCCCTCAAAAAAATGCTTTTCCAAGAAGCTTTGAGCATTATAATATTTTATTTAAAGCATGCCCCCCAAAGACCAGAATCACCTGGGAACTTGTTAAAAATCCAGAATCTCAGGCCTCTTTATTCTGGGCCTGAGAATCAGAATGTACATCCTGACAAGATCACCAGATATTTTCTGACCACATGCAGATTTGGGAAATCTCTAGAGCGTGCGTTTAGAGGCTCTACCATGGTGTCTAGGAAGATGCCGGATGTGAAATTCCTGTTTCAAATCCAGGCTCCTCTATTTACTAGCCATGTGGCCTTAATTCTCAAGTTACTTAATTCTCAATGCCTCAAAGTCTTAATCCATTGAAAAAGGGATATTTATAGTACCTGCACCTTTGGATTCTTGGGAAGATAAAATGAATAAGTGTGTGTAAAACATGACAGTTTTGGCACATAGCAAGTACTATATAAGTTTTAGTCACTTCGTATTAAATATGATCATTATATTTTCTCTATTACCTTATTGCTATTAATATGATAATTATTGTCACTATTATTAACAAGGGGAAGCCTTTTTTGTCATTTTGTTAAAATATCTTTAATAAACAACATCTAAATTGCTCGGAAAATTAGTCTGAGAACAACAGTACATGTTTATACTATTCTTTTCTTAATTGTGTAATGCTAATGAGGCCAAGGCTGTGGGTTAATCCCTTTGTCAATCCATTAGCTTCTCATAGAAAAAAACAACAATAAAACAAAGAAGGAAATCCTTCCTGGCCATGTGGCTTAGTTTGTTGAAGCCTTGTCCCATAACTGAAAGGTTGTGGGTTCAATTCCTTGTCTGGGCACAAGTCAATCCTGGTCTGGCATGTGCAGAAGGCATTGATGTTTCTCTCTCCCTTTCATCTGTCCCTAGAAGCAATGAAAAAAATGTCATCATGTGAGGATTAAAAACAAAAAAATTTTTAAACAAAGAAGGAAATCCATTTTTTTTCAGTAGAGTTTCCAGTAGAGAAATTACCTCTCCCCACCCACTGCAGAAACCCTGTTAGGATGGTGGGTGATGTGGGTCATGAAAGAATTCCCAATGGAGGGAAATACAGAGAGTAAAGTTTAATTCACTTTCCAAGGCAGGAAAGGGGCTAGGCACAGGGAAATGCACCAGCCCTGAGGGGTTGTGGCTTTGAGCTTTTATTGGGTTATAAAGCGCGAGGGGGTTGTAGTTGGGCAATCAGGCACTTGTAGAGCAGGATGTTTCCATTGGTCTTGCATAGGCTGCAATTGTTTCGATGTTACCTTTGGGTGCAGAGACTGGGCAATGCATCCTATTTTGTAAGTTCTTGGAACTTCTGCACCTTCAGGACACTTCCAGTAATTTCCTAGTCCTGAGAATAGAAGATCATAAAACAAGAGTCAGTCGTGCTTTATGAGGTCAAGCAAGCTCTGACAAAGTGGGCTTGAAAAAGTGGATTTTGTCCATTTATTCCCTTTTGTCCTTTTAAACCCCTACCTTTAACCCTCCCAGTCTGCCTCTTACCCCCCAAGAACCATCTCATCGATGTGTTGCATTGCCTAAAGTGCGTATAAGAAAATTTTTAGAAAGAAAAAATAAATCTGCCAGACACAACACTGAAAGAGAACCAGATAAGGAGGAAGTAGGAGTGGTAGAATGTTCCAATGATATTTAGGTCAGTTATAAAAATGTACTGTGGTCATTAATCAGTAGTTTTGCACCACCTGTGTTTTTAATAGTTTTTAATTTTATTTTTAATTATATTTTATTGATTATGCTATTAGAATTGTCCCAATTTTCCTCCTGCTGTCCCCCTCCACTCAGCTCCCCCCACTCCCTCTGGCCACACTATTGTTCATTCCATGGGTCATGGATATAAGTTCTTTGGCTACTCCATTTCCCATACTGAACTTTACATCCCCATGGCTATTCTGTTAACTACCTCTTTGTACTTCTTACTCCCCCCACCTCTTCAGCCATGCCCCAACACCCTCTTCTCATTTGGCAACCATCAAAATGCTCTCTGTATCCATGATTATGTCTCTGTTCTTCTTGTTTACTTAGTTTGTTTTTTAAATTCAAAGTAGTTGTTCATAATCACCTTTTAAGAACACAGAATTTAGTAAAAACTGTCATAGTTTTTCATCTCAGTTCTTCCCCTCAAAGCTGTTTGAATTTAGTTGTTTATTTCTCTTCACATTAGTTCTTATATATGCAACAAAAGAAAATGTATGTGAGCTACACAAGTGCATTTTCTTGTGTCTTTATTTGTTACATTCATCATCTAGAAATAGGAAATAGAAAATTATCCTAGGTAGTGAGAAAATAATGCGGTCAACTGATAAGTGAAAAAAGAAATTATGCAAAAATTCATATTGTCATCAAAAGCACTTGCACATAACAAGGTTAATATTACATTTTGCCTGTTTTATAGAATTATGTATATTATCTAAAAACATCAAGTTTTTTTATTATTGTTAAGAACACTTAACTTGAGATCAACCTTCTTATAATTTTTTAAATGTATAATACAGTATTAACTAGATGTTCCAAGTTTTATAATATCACCCACTTTACTGCTATACTTTTATTGTGATAAATGAGAATACTCATATCCAGCAACTGTCACAATAGTAGGGACTCTCTGAGTTAATCCCTGCTCCACATGGTGCCCAAGGCCCTGTACTGTGCAGCTGATGCTTTGATTTGTTTAAGGCTTTGTCCCTGACAAGGTCCTGTTCTGTTAGTGTTCAAAGCTATAGTGACTACTAAAACCTACCTGGGAGTCAAGAAAGATATACATATACTCGAAGTACACATTGAAATTGACCTAACCTATTTCTTCTTATTCAAATACCCTTTTGAAATTTCCCAATTTTTTCATCTTGGCTTGCTATTTCCCTTCTGACTAGGACCTAGGAGAATATATTAATTTAAAATATCTACTCACCCTGGCTAGTGTGGCTCAGTGGATTGAGTGCCAGCCCGTGAACCAAAGGGTCACCAGTTCAATTCCCTGTCAGGGCACACACCTGGGTTGTGGGCTAGGCCGCTGGTTGGAGACATGCAAGAGGCAACCGATGGATGTTTCTCTTGCACATCAGTGTTTCTGTCCCTTATTTCCTCTTTCCCTTCCCCTCTCTCTAAAAATAAATAAATAAAATATTTTAAAAATTGTTTAAATATCTACTCTAAATTTCCGTAAAAGTCCACTTATGGAAATAAGGCTGTTTCTTACAACCCCTATACGATGTATCAAGGAAACTGCTCCTTATGAGCTTTGCCTGTGTTTTCTATCATTGTGAGTTTTTAATATGTGACAGGAGATTTCCCCAACCCTATTCTCACTCAGGTATGTTTGGTAAATAGCCATTATAAGTAAATCTTTTCAAAGATGCTTTTTTAAAAAAAGTAAATTATGTCTCTATTGGCAACACAATTACCACTTTAAAGCCTCAGAAAAGCCAAGGAGGCCATACTGGTATGATTCCCTCTTACCAAAACTATGTAGGTTTTCCCCCCGTAAGCTAGACACACAAAGATATTTGGTGGAATTGACTCTTTTTTATTATTCTTGTCATTTTTTTATACCTGGGAAGCCAGTCTTGCTGATCTTTACCTTATTTCCAAAGTTTTCTCAAGAGTCCTTCTTATAGATGGGAATCACATCTGCAATTGCCCTGTCTCCTGGCAAGGTAACTGCAATAACAGTTTACACATTTGGCCAACAGTTCCACAATTTCACCCTTGAGTTCCTTCAAAACTCTTGGGTGAATGCCATCTGGTCCTAGTGATTTATTTATGCCAAATTTGTCAACTGGACTTGGAACTCTTTATGTACTCCTCACCTTTTGCTCTGTTACCCCTGACCTATATAATTCCAATTTTCCTCCTTTTTATTGTTCTCTTTTCCAATCTTTTTTATTGCACATAATATCATCTTTAAAATAAGGTTCCCCATTTTATGAATTTTGCTCAATACTGTGTAAAGTAGTATTTCATTCTTGTTACTCTTTATATGACCAAGCTAAGTAAGTATTTTGTTTTTGTTATTCAAGTTACATGGCAAGAGTATGAATAGTACTGCTAGGTAAAATTCTGATGTAAGTGACCATTGGAACTAAGCTATCAGATTGAAAGGGTGGAAGGAAATAAATGTCTCCCAGTCTATCTTTATATTATGATAACTAACCATTCCCAAAGAATAGTAAAGGCCAATGAAACAAGACTTTCTAGCAACATGACTTTCGGCAGAAAAGGCAAAAAATTTTTATTGCAACCTTTGTAGATTGAGTTAAACAGTGCAGGTAATGCAGTTTGTTATCTCCCAGCATGGCTTCAGGTTTCATTTTGAATGGAGTGCTCCTCAGTATATTCTAAAACTTTATCTGGATTTTATTTCTCAAGAGAACAGTTGTTTGTTCTAATGGCCCTCCCTTTTTTTTTTTTTAATTTACATGTTGTTATTTGAAGCACTCCCCAAATTTTTCGGTTCATGGAGTAATTCTTTACTTCTTGTTCCTCACTTCCTGCCAAGAACAGTTAGTGTGTACTGTTTGGTAATTGCCACTGTTAAGCTCTCTGAAGGGCCTTTATTCAGTGTTAGATTTAGTGATTCTGGTTACTGTTGTTCTGGTAGCAATAAAAAGGCAAGTGATGAGAAGGCTTTCAACAAACAGTCCTTTATTAGGGCCAAAACTACCCTGGACTAACCCCACCCTACATTGCTGTGGCATACAACTACAGAAACTCAAAAAGGTTTGAATAATAACAGGAACTTCAGAATAACAAAACAACTAGTCTGCCCCAGTGTCCTCTGGCATCACCATCCTGTGAGGACAAATTAGGTTAACTCAATATTAATGCCTGCTTATTATGAAACTGATCAATAGGACTCGATCTCCTTGCTGAAACCTTCCCACAGGTGTTTCTGAGATGCCATATACAAGGTGGTCTGTCAGTGTGTTAGTGCCTGAGCAAGTTCTGCCCAGTTTTTCCTATGCTTCTTGAGTGTCCTGTTATCAGTGCCCTCTATTCATGAAGTTCCTTGAGGCCTCCTCACCACAGCCTTTTCTGATAGTGTACATTGCACTGCTAATTTCTTTCACTGTTTTTAAAGCTACCAGTCTCCCAGAAGTTAACATGTACTTGGGTTCTCTGTAAAGGCTGAGAAAATGGTTAGATCTCCTGGACCTCCCTTCTTAAAAAGGTAGGATTGTGCCCAATCCCAGACGCAATCCCAGAGAATGGCATCTTTCCCTCTTCCAGATTCTCTCCCTAACCCTTCTCTCCTTAATGACTTTTAGGTAGATCAAAAACTGGGGTGGGTATAAATGCCAAGACATCGCCTCCATTCCAGTCTCCATTGTTCTTATTAGCCTGGTGCCTCCTTACATGCATACACAGACACACTTTAACATACACACACTTCCCCTCCTGCTTAGACACACACACACGTAAACCTATTGTATATTAACTAATGAACATAGACCAAAAGATTTCAAGAAGGGTTACCCAACAGTTTTTAGAACAGCCTAGCTTTTAATATGGGCTCATCAAAGACATCTCTCCTCATCAGCATTTCTCCAAGGTTCCCCTTGGCAGACACAATATTCCTCTTTCATTAATAAAAAAGAGTCTGTCCTTGTTAGAACTCTCATTAATGCTAAAAATAATCTGGCATCTCTTTAAGGATTAGTGGGTAGGCCCAAGACACTAGCAAAATGCAATTGGATTTTCAAAATGCAAATACATACCTGGAAATATTTCATGTGCGCTAATTCACCTTCTAGAAATTTCAGGCTTATCAATATTTACTGAGATTATGCACAGCCTAATTACTATCTGTAATGAACTTTATAATTTTTAGGTCACCTGCCATTTGGGGTTGGGTATGAAGACAGTGTCCTTTTCAGATCTCCTGCTTATTGCAATTTTCAAACCTTACATGATGTTTGTCAATAAAGATAAAGATGATGATATTACATTAACTATTATTGATTCACTCTCCCTATTACTACTACTTTTTTCTTCTCATTTACCATGTGCCAGAATTTATGCTAAGCACAATCCGCTACAGCATCTTATTAAACCCCCACAACATTTTAAATAGATTATATTTGCACTTCCCAGATAAGAATATGAAAATTCACTGTATCATCCAACTTAACAATCACCAACATTCCTAAAGAGACATGTTGGTTTAACACAGCACCATCTAGTTCTATGCTGTTCAATATGGTAGCCACTAGCAAAATGTGGCTAGTTATATTTAAGTTAATTAAAATAACAGCCCATTTTCTCAATTGCACTGGCCATGTTTTTCACATACTCAATAACCACGTGTTAGGGGCAACCATATTGGACCGTACAGCTTACAAAACATTCCCATCATCAAAGGATGTTCTCCTGAATGGCAAGGTGGTGTTCCCTCATCACTGCTGTCATTGTTCTCCCTTCAGTCGAAAGCATCAGTGTGCAGTGCTCTTCTGCCACAGTCACCTTCTCGTGCCCTTCTAGTGCCTGTCATCCTGCTGACTCATCCCAACAAATGTTAACATGGCTCTATCTATTTCTGAGTGCATCCTCCTTTGATAAATTTCATGATTTACGTGGTTATTGCTTAGCAAAAAACATGAAATTTTAAACATTCTTCCATTTGCTTTACCTAGTGTTCAGTTTATGCTCTGCTGTTCAGCTGCCCGTTCTTTCTGCATTCTTCAATAACTTTTATTTTAGGGTGAATCATAGTGTGATCTTTTGGAAGACATTTTAAACAGCAGTTAGACTTACTATGTGTTGTACCAACCATGGCCTCAAACGTCCTCAGACACACAAAAGTGACAACTGCTGCCTGGATGACAGTAATTAAAACTTTCCATATACGGTGAAATACATCCCAATTTCAGAGCTTTTTAAGTGTGAAAAGAAAAATCTTGGTAGAATTGATGAAATGTAGTTCTGAATCTAAACTGTACCCCTGAAATCTGTGTGAATATAGACAATTTATCATAATCTAGATGGGAAAAAACCATGAAAATAAATAATATATTGTAGAATAATGAGTATTATAGTGACTAAATGAAAGGCTGGAGATGGTGGCACCAAGAATAATTGATAAACTTTTTTTTAAAGAAAGATCTTATTTATTTTACCTTTAGTGAGCAGGGGGGGATAAGGGGGAGGAGAAGGGGAGTGAGAAAAACATAGACATGAGAGAGAAATATTGATCAGTTACCTCTTGTGCACACACTGACCAGAGTCGGAACCCAAAACCCGGGCATGAGCCCTGACTGGGAATGGAATCTGCAACCTTTGCTTTGCAGTATGACACACAACTGTCTGAGCCACGCCAGTCAGGGCTGATAAGCTTTGGAAGATGTAGATAAAGACAACTGGGGAAGATTATCAGAGAAGCCTGTGTATATGATTTTCTTCCCTGCTCCTTCAGCCATGTATAAATGTGTCAAAGTGGAGTCAATGAATTATTTTGTTAGGACATTTATTTATTTTTATGGGTTGTCAGGAGCAAGAAAGAATCATTTCAGGAGTCTTAGTTGGCTTCAAAATTAAAAAACAACCTTTCAGTATAATACTCTTAGGAAATGGAATAATGGCTAGCAAAGTCTTCACTCCGCCCCACTCCTAAGCAAACGATATTTAGTTATTTACCTAAAATAATAAAGAATGGATTTATATTTCCTGATCTTATCACTTCTATTAGAAATTTATCTTTATTTGAAAATAAAATGAGGATATACTGGCAGATTTTCAGTGACTGCCATTCAGTGCTGTATATCTACTACCTCATTTAATCCTCACAAGTTTAAAATTTTCTTAGGAGACAAAAAAAGTACTTAGAGATACCACTCTAAACCATGCCTAATGTAACTTAAGAAACCTATAGGGATTAAAGCACTCTTTTTGACCACATAAGCCCCAGAATAAAATGATTTGATATAAATAATTTATAGTGCCTGAAGCATTTAATTAAATGTGGCAATATTTAGTCTGGCCATTGTGGCTCAGTCAGTTAAGTGTCGTCCTTGCAAACTGAAAGGTCATAGATTTGATTCCCGATCAGGGCACATGCGTAGGTTGCAGGTTTCGTCTCCCAGTCTGAGTGCAGGCAGGAGGCAACCAATTAATGTTTCTTTTTTTTTAAAGTATACTTTGTTGATTATACTATTACAGTTGTCCCAATTTCTCCCCCTCTGCCTGGTACCCCCATTCCCTTCAGGAATCCCCCCCCACTTAGTTCATGTCCATGGGTCATGCATATAAGTTCTCTGGCTTCTCCATTTCCTATACTATTCTTAACATCCCTCTGTCTATTCTGTACCTACCAATTATGCTTCCTAATCCCAGTACCTTTTCCCCGACTCTCCCCTTCCCCCTCCCAGCTGATAACCCTCCAAATGATCTCCCTTTCTATGACCCTGTTCCTGTTCTAGTTTTTTGCTTCATTTGTTTTTGTTTTTTAGATTCAGTTGATAGTTGTGAATTTGTTGCTATTTTAATATTCATATTTTTGATCTTCTTCTTTTTCTTCAGTAAGTCCCTCTAACATTTCATGTAATAATGGCTTGGTGATGATGAACTCTCTAGCTTTACCTTGTCTGAGAAGCGCTTTATCTTCCCTTTAATTCTAAATGATAGCTTTGCTGGATAGAGTAATGTGGGTTGTACGCCCTTGCTTTTCATCACATTCAATACTTGTTGCCAGTCCCTTCTAGCCTGTAAAGTTTCTTTTGGGAAATCAGTTGACAGTCTTATGGGAACTCCTTTGTAGGTAACTCTCTCCTTTTCTCTTGTGGCTTTTAAGATTGTCTCTTAATCTTTAACCTTCAGCATTTTAATTATGAGGGTCTTGGTGTGGTCCTCTTTGGGTCCAACCTGTTTGGGACTCTCTGTGCTTTCCAGACTTTTATGTCTATTTCCTTCACCAAATTAGGGAAGTTTTCTTTCATTATTTTTTCAAATAAGTTTTCAGTTTCTTGCTCTTCCTCTTCTCCTTCTGGCATCCCTATGATTTCAATGTTGGCTTTTTTGGAGATGTCCCAGAGTCTTCTTATACTCTCCTCATTTTTTCGAATCCTTCTTTCTTCATTCTATTCTGGTTGAATGTTTATTTCTTCCTTATGTCCATGTTGTTGATTTGAACACCAGCTTCCTTCCCTTCACTGTTGGTTCCTTGTGGGTTTTTCTTTATTTCCCTTAGTGTAGCCTTCATTCTTCCCTCACACTCAGTGAGTTCTCTGTGCATCCTTCTCACCAATGTTTCAACTCTGCATCTGATACATTGGCTACCTCCATTTTGTTTAGTTCTTTTTTTTTGTTCTCTTCTTTCATTTGAGCCATGTATCTTTGTCTCCTCAATTTGCCATCCTCCCTGTGGTTGCTTCTGTGTATTAGGTAGAGCTGCTTTGGCTCCCTGTCTTAGCATACCAGTTAAGTTGTATGGATCAGAGCCTTAGGTATTCGCCAGGGTGGGGCAACCCGATTCACCACTTTGTGGCTCTCTATGTGGGGGAGGGGTCGGAGAGAGGACAGTGCCACTGCCCAGCTGCTGGAGGCTTGTTCAGCACTCTCCCCATTTCCAGTCACTTCACCCATTTCCCATATGTGACTGGAGCCTCTCTAGCTAATGCTCTGGTGGTGGTTCCCAGAGTGGGTATGTTTGCATACGTTCTAGGACTGTGCATGTCCTTTAAACAGATTCTTCTGAGAGGTTGGCATTTTCTTCTACTGCCCCAACCCCCACTGGTTTTTATAGCCAGAAGTTATGTGGCTTTCTTTCCTGGGGCTGGAATCCTGGGCTGCATGTCTGACCTGGGGCTGGGATTGCTTACTCCCAAGTTATCCCTCCTGATTTTTATCCACAACACATGAATGTGGGAGCACCCATTCTGCCAACCACTACTGCTGCGTTGCTGACATCACACTGCATCCTCTCCACCCTGGCTCCCCATCTCCACCCCGGCTCTCTATCTCCGCCCCTCCAACCCATCTAAATGAATATGGTTTCTCTAAATCCTTGGTTGTTGGACTTCCATACAGTTCAATTTTCTGGCAGTTCTGGGTGCTTTTGTTTGAAGTTGGTGGTGATCCTTCTTATGGTTATGCAAGGGGGCAGAGTGTGTCCGCCTATGCCTCCATCTTGACCAGAAGTCAGCGGTTGATGTTTCTGACATCAGTGTTTCTCTTCCTTTTCCCCTCCCTTCCCCTCTTTCTAGAATCAATTAAAAATAATAAAAAGTAAGTAAATGTGTCAATATTTGTTATGTGTGTCATCTGGGTCTCAGCCCTAGTTTACCACATCAGTTCCTCCCTTGCCTACCCTACTACACTCCCACATGAAGCCATCATCTGTGGAAATGTTTTGCATTTTCCTTTAGAATTCCACAAGCTACTCATTGTTTCAACATATTCACTTCACATCAGACTACATTACACATTGTCAATAACCCCCTTGATGTTACTGCTTTAGACGTTTGTGTGCTCTCCTACACTGGTCCATTCCTGCCAGTGCAGGAGAGCAAACAATTCCAGCTGATGCGCACCCTTACCCAAGGTGCAGATTTCTATTTTTCTCTATTCTTCTCCCCAGGGCTGGGAGAACCCCCATCCACCTACCCTCCTGCTCCCATCAGTAGCCCGTCCTCCCAGAAATCCCTGCCATCCTGGAACCTCAATACCTCATCAACATGCATAGTGTTGGACCATGTCCCAGTCCCAAAAGATTAAGCATTAAAGCGTTAAAGCTAACAACACAAACTTCACTTCATCATTGTGAAAGTAATTGTGGCTCATGTTCGAGGTCTTACAGAACATGTGGTTAAATGTTTGCAGATGTTTAAAATCACTACCGCCACCACTGGCCGATCTGCTTGCTCCTATTTGTGGGGCTGAGGATGTCTTCTTACAGTGCATGGTGCTGCCTTGGGGCTTCTTGAGACATTTGCCAGAAGTGCTTCTTTCTTCCCATTTTATAACTGAGAGTCAAAAAATGGGAGGGAAGAAAAGATGTTTCCTGCTAAATTATACAACATTCTTCTTCCGTACAACTAGCCTTATTATTACGAACTGGGGACATTATGTTTTAGCATTTAGTGCATATGTCTGCTTCCCACAGAAAGAATTGTTAGTAAAACCTCTACACTTAATATATTCTGTATTTGGAGGTACCATGATAATGTCTTTATTTCATTTATGAATATTTTATAAACTTTTTAAAATACAGTTTACCTGTTTTTGAAGGTGGCACCTTATTTTGATGCCCTCTCTCTGACCTCAGTGTTCTGCCAGCAGTTCATTGAAATGGAATCAAGGTTATTGAGAATTTATACAGTTCTATAGGTCTTGAGATTTCTTGCTTACTACAAAACAAAGGAACAGAATAAAGATATAATTTAATATTATTCCTTTTAATCATTAGCTGAAAAGTACAAGATGTCGCATAGGTTTTAAACAAAGCCTTAAAATAATTCTAGATGTATATGAACCAAGGCCTTAAATAATTCTTTAAAGATTGTAGGTAATTTCGTGTTATCATATGGTTTCTTCCTTGCCTCACTTAAGTTAAATCAGGGCATGTATTTTTCAGACAATAGAATCCATGAAATCTCATTATTTAAATGTCTAAAATAATTATCAGTTTGAATTTCTGAAGAGATACCTTACCAACTCCTAGTATTAACTTATTTTGTGTATTTTGCACTTGAGTACTATTAAAAGCATACTTAAGCAACATTACTTTTAAACTGTTGTCACACCTATTTAACCTTTTGTTCTGAAATAGTATGTAGGTCACTTTCTTGCTAACTAGGGGGCCCCAGGGTTGGGGCTACCTAAATTCCATAAATAGCAAGTAGAATATATTTCTACTTTTTCTATGCTAAAGGGAAAAAGTGTGTGTGTGTATGTGTGTGTGTGTGTTATGCACATGTTATGAGTGGACAAATGCGTATGTTTTCAGAGGAAAAAAAGCTTTCATTTCTAGGGCTTTTTCATTTACTCTTTTAAAATTAGAAGTTAATGGGTTTTTCTTAGAAGTAAAAGTAATACATATTTTATATAAAACTTAGAATATAAAAAAGCACAAGGAATAAAATTAAATTCAACCACAATATTACCATTTGGAGAAAAAAATTACTCTTAAATTTTAGGGTATTTCCTAAATACCTTAAATACACAGAGCCTTTCTCTGCATGTATACTTTTGTGGCGCTTTTCCTATACCAAATTAGACAATTATTCTGGATATGCTGTTTGATATTCTGCTTAACTTACATAATAATAGATATTTATATTTTATATCTTTTTTTACTCATACTACTAAATATTTAGCATAATGTGAGTTATATTTTATCATATTCAATTCAGTTATTCCCTTATTTATGGGCATTTGTGTGGTTTCCAACTTATTAAAATAATACTTCACTCTTGGACATCAATCTTCCCATACACCAGTTGCCTTCTATGAGTGAAATACTGAGATCCAAGGTGGCAGTGGAGTAGGTGGGAGGTACACTCACCTCCTCCCAGGACCAAACTGGAAGTGCAGCTAAAGTATAGAACAATCAACATGAATAACCAACTGAAGACTAGCTGAACAGAAGTCTCATAACTAAGGATTTAAAGAAGCCACACTGAGACAGCAGGAAGAGCAGACACATGAAGGGCTGGCCCTGCTCCCATGGGCTGTGGCTGAGATTCCAGAGGGAGATCTCAACTGTGAGGGCTCCCCCTGAGAAGTGTGGGGTCTCAACCCCAAGCCAGGCCTCTCAGCCTAGAGCACCAGAGCCCAGAAGAGGCATCTGCATGACTTCTTGCTCTGAAAATCAACGGGAATACTGTCCCTCCCAAAGAGGCGGGGTCTACTAAAGATACAGGCGTCCTCTTAAAGGTCCAACACACAATTTTGTTTATATCCACCTCGCCTGTGTGCCTTCAGAACAGATTAGAGTTGCATGAGGAGAGACTGAGGTTTGTGGCTCTGGAGAGAGAGCTGAAGGGACAGCCTCCAGGATCCCTGAGCTGAGTTTTTTCTCACACATCAGACTCCATTTTGAGGGGTGGAGGGTGGAGCACTCCCTCCATCACGGCATAAGCCTGGGGGAATACAAAGTCCCTCCCTCTGAACTCTCTGCTATCCCAGTCCTGAAGAGCTTGTGCCTTGCTAAGGAGTCAGTTCCTGGTCTAGGATGTAGAGGCTGGGGCAGACGCAGGGGATGTCAATGACTGAGTCATGTGGCTTTGGGATGGGGTTGATTCCCCGCGCTGTCTCATGAGCATGACAGATGCCGCGCCCTCATGGGACGTACACTAGCCTCGCTCTCTAGACTCCCAGCGTTTCTACCCTCCTGACTCCTGATGGCTCTGCCCTACCAAGGGCTGGGTTGAACCCCAGACAGACTGAGATGTGTGGCTCTGGGATGAGAGCCAAAACCCCCATCGTTCCCCAAGCCTGACCAGCACCTCCCCTTCATAGGAGTTACACTAGTCCCAAGTTCCCAACTCCTGGTGGTCCCACCCTGTTAAGATCAGGAACGGGGTAAAACCTGAGAAAGACTGAGTTATGGATATAGGACAGGAGGCATTTTTCCTTCTCACAACTGAGCAGTGCAGATCCCTCCTTTCAAATGGCCAAATTTGGGTCTGTTTTTGCCTCACCCTGATGATGCTCTGAGATGATCACCCACCACAAACATCTGAGAGCACCCAGTGAGTGTCAGTTAGACTTGTTATACCCTGGGGCATTTGCTGAGCAGCCTCAGATGCAGCACTGGCACTGATATTGAACCTGTATTGATCTGGTGAGGACCACTTGACCCTACCTCGTGATTCACCGAGAACCTCTCTCATGAAACTCAAGTACTGTTAGATGCTCTTTCAGTGACTGACCCTAATGGGTAGCAAGCCAGTGGAAGGAGGCAAAAACAGAACTTGGGGTGCCTTGGGACTTTTGCTAATCTGCCCCCAGCCCCAGTAGCGGTAAAAGCCAACCCTGGTGTGTGCCATTGTCCTTTCTGCATATAGTCAGACCCAGGAGAGGTAGCCATAAATTGTGGATCACTTTGTAGCTCCAAACAGATTGCAAAGGCCAGTCACAGGCAGCATCTAACATTAGTCTGCAACAGAGTCTCTCACGATGGGCCCAGAACCAATGCACCCAGAGGCCGGTTTCAGACAACATCAGAGCAGGCCCCGCTTAGTTTCAAGGGTGGCATATACAAAAAGAGATCACAGCAGGCACCAGACACTGCTGAGGTGAATTCTGATTCATGTGATCAGCACCTGTACAGCAGCTCATACACTGTGCTCTGGGTTGATCCTCACAGTCAGCCAGCCTGAGGGTTGACTCATGAATAAATGAGCCAGTAGCAATCAAGACTAAATTAAAATAAAAAGACCCTCATAATATACAAAAGGGAAATTCCTGAGCACACACACATACAGAGAGGCAGTGAAAATGGGAAGACAAAGAAACATGCTCCAAATAAAAGAACAGGAGAAATCCCACAAAGGAGCTAAATGAAATGGACACAAGTATTTTACGTAATACAGAGTTTTAAAAAACAGTTGTAAGGATGCTCAAGGAACTTAGTGAGAAGTACAAGGACCTCACTGAGAACTAAAACAGCATGAGAAAGGACATTGAAACCATAAAAAGAACCAGTCAGAAATGAAGAACACAATATCAGACATAAAGAATACACTGGAAGGAATAAACAGTTGTTTAGATGAAGGAGAGGATCAAATCAGCAATTTGAAAGACATGGGAGTTTAAAAAACACCTAATTAGAGCTGGAAAAAAAAGTTAAAAGTGAGGATAGCTTAAGGGACCTGTAGGACAACAACATGAAGTGTGATAATATCCACATCATAAGGGCACCAGAAGGAAAAAAGAGAAAGCAAGGGATCAAGAACCTATTTGAAGAAATAATGACTGAAAACTTTTCTGTGCTGGTGAAGAAAAACACAAACAAGCCTAGGAAGTGCAGTGAGTCCCCAAATACATGAACCCAAAGAGGACCACACCAAAATACATCATAATTAAAATGTCAACAGTTAAATACAAAGAAAGAATCTTAAAAGCATCAAAAGAAAGGTAGTTACCTACAAGAGAGATTCCATCAGACTGACAGCTGATTCCTAAACAGAAACATTTCAGGCCAGAAAGGACTGGCATGAAATATTCAAAGTAATGAAAAGGAAGGAGCTATAGCTACTTTATCCAGGAAGGCTCTCATTTAAAGTTGATGGAGAAATAAAGAGCTTCACAGACAATAAAAAGCTAAACAGTTTATTACCACCAAACCAGTATTACAAGAAATGTTAAAGGGCCTTCTTTAAGAAGAAGAGGAACATAGTTAAAAGAATAAAATGAGACTAAATATGTACATATCAATAATCACTTTAAATGTAAATGGCTTAAATATCCCAATCAAAAAACATAGGTAGCTGAATGGATAAGAAAACAAGACCCATTATATGCTGTCTACAAGAGATCCACCTCAGACTGGAAGATACACACAGAGTACCAGTAAAGCATGGAAAAAGATATTTCATGCAAATGGAAAAAAAAACTGGGATAGCAATACTTATATCTGACAAAATAGATTTTAAAACAAAATATATTTTAAAAACCTCAGATTGAAAGATGCACATAGACTAAAAGTAAAGGACAGAAAAAGATATTTCATGCAAATGGATAAAAAAGCTGGCATAGCAATACTTACATCTGACAAAGTAGATTTTTATAAAAGGTATACACAAAGAAGAACACTACATAATGATAGGAGAACAATCCAACAAGAGGATATAACACTTTGAATATGTAAAGTAAATCTCTATGGACAGAAAGGGAGATCTTGACTGTAATACAGTCATAGTAGGAGATTTTAACACCCCATTGACATCAATAGATAGGCCTTCCAGACAGAAAATCAACAAGGAAACACTAGATCAGTTGGATTTTATGGATATATTCAGAGCATTATCATCCCAAAACAGCAGAATACAGACCCTTTTCAAGTGCACATAAAACATTTTCTTGGATAGACCATATGTTTGGACACAAAACGAATCTCAATAAATTTGAGAAGATTGAAATCATATAAGCATCTTCCCTGCACTCAATGCTATGAAACTAGAAATCGATCATGAGAAAAATACTGAAACAACAAAGACATGGAGGCCATGTAACATGTTATTAACCAAAGAATGGGCTATATCAAGGAAGAAATCAAAAGATACCTTGAAAAAACGAAAATGAGAGCACAACAACATTAAATCTAAGGGACACACCGAAAGCAATCCTAAAAGGAAAATTTGTAGCTTTAGAGGTCTATCTCAAGAAATAAAAATCTCAAATAAACAGCCTAACTTTACACTTAAAGAAACTTGAAGCAAAACAACAAAAAAGCCCAATGTGAGTAGGAAAAAAGCAAATAAAATCAGAACAAATAGAAATATAATTGAGTCTTAAAAATCTGTGCAAAAGATCAATGAAAGCAAGAGCTACTTTGAAAAGATGAACAAGATTGACAAACTTCTAACAACCTCATCAAGAAAAAGTGAGAGAGTATGAAATAATAAAATCAGGAATGAAAAAGGAAAATTGACAACTGATGCCACAGAAATACAAAGGATTATAAGAAAATACTCTGAATAATTAAATGCTAAAAAATTGGACAATCTGAAAGAAATGGATAAATTTCTAGAAACATACAATCTTCCTAGATTGAATAAAAAATAAACAAAAAATCTGAACAAACCAAAAATCAGTAATCAAAAAACTCCCCAAAAAAAAAAGTCCTAAACTGGATGGCTTCACAGGTAAAGTTTACCAAACATTCCAAGAATATCTAACACCTATTCTTCTCAAAATTTTTCAAAAAATTAAGAGGAAGGAAGACCCCTAAGCTTATTTTATGAAGATAGCATTATTTTAAATATAAAACCAGATAAAGGAAGTACAAAAAATAAAATTATAGGCCAGTATCCCTGATGAACATAGATACTAAAATCCTCAACAAAATATTAGCAAACTGGATTCAGCAAAACACTAAACAATAGTAAATTATGATCATGTGGGATTTATCCTGGGCATGCAAGTTGATACCATATGTGCAAATCAATAAAAATGATACACCACATAAAAAATGAAAGATAAAAATCTCATGATCATATTAATAGATGCAGAAAAAGCATTTGATATACTCCAGCACACTTTATGATAAAAACTGTCAGCAAAGTGAGAACAGGGGGAACATACCTCAATATAATAAGGTCCACATCTGATAGATCTACAGCCATCATCATACTCAATGGACAAAACTGTAAGAATTTCCTTTAATATTGGGAACAAAACAGGGATGTCCACTTTCACCACTTTTATTTAACATTATACTGGAACTCTTAGCCACAGCAATCTGACAGGAAGAAAAAATAAAAGTCATCCAAATCAGAAAGAAATAAGTAAAACTGTCATCATTTGCAGATGACTTTATACTGTGTACAGAGAACCATGAAGATTCCACCAAAAAACTGCTAGAACCGATCAGTGAATTCAGTAAAATAGCAGGCTACAAAAAAAATATTCAGAAAGCATTTGCATTACTATATGCCAATAATAAACTACCAGAAAGGAAAACTAAGTGCATAAAAAATATAGCTAGGAATAAATTTTACCTAGGTTGCAAGACCTGTAACCAGAAAATTATCAGACACTGAAAAAAGAAACTTAAGGAAAAGCCATGTTCATAGATAGGAAGAATTAACATCTTTAAAATGTCCATTCTACCCAAAACCTTTTATGGATTCAATCCAATTTCTATCAAGATACCAAGATCATATTTCATAGAATTAGAACAAATATGCCATAAATATATATGGAACCAACAGACCCCAAGTAACCACTGCAACCTTTAGAAAGAAGAACAAAGTTGGAGGTGTCACACTACTTGATATCAAACTATACTGTAAAGCCATAGTAATCAAAACCAAATGGTAATGACATAAAAACAGGCACATTGATCAGTGAAACAGAATAGAGAGCCCAGATTAAGCCCTTGTCTTTATGACCAATTAATACTTGACAAAGCAGGTAAGAACATAAAATGGGTAAAACATAATTTATTCAATAAATTATTAGGAAAATTGGACAGATACATGCAAGAAAAATAAAAACTGGACCACTTTCTTAAACCATACACAAGAATGAACTTAAAAATGGATTAAAGACTTACATGTTAGACTCAAAACATGAAAACCTTAAATTAACAAATAGGTAGTTATATCTTGGACACTTTTCGTAGCAATATTTTTTGATATATCTCCTCAGGCAAGGGAAACACCAGAAAAAAATAAACAAATGGTACTACATCAAACTAGAAAGTTTTTGCACAGCAAAGAAACTATCAAAAAAAATGAAAAGAAAACCCTATAATGAAAGAACATATTTGCCAATGATACATCTGATAAGGGGTTAATATACAAAATTTATAGAGTTTATAAAACTCAACACCAAAAAACAAATAATCTAATAAAAAATGAGCAAAGTACCTGAATAGACACTTCTTTTTAAAAAACAAATTTTATATACTTATCTTTAGAGACAGGGGAAGGGAGGGACAAATAGTGAGAGAAACATCCATCTGAGAGAGAAACATCGATTGGTTGCCCTTCATACGCGGTTCCACTGGGACCAGTCCTGCAACACAGGCATGTATCCTGACTGAGAATCAAACCAGCAACCTTTTGCTTTGCAGGTGACACTCAATCGAGCCCCACAAGTCAGGGCTGAATAGACCTTCTTTAAAGAACACATACAGATGACCAATAGACATATGAAAAGATATTCAATGCCACTAATCATCAAAGAAATGCAAATTAAAACCACAATGAGATATCGCCTCACACCTGTCAGAATTCCTCCACAGACAGCAAGTTCTGGTGAGGAAGCTGAGCAAAAAGAGCCATCGTGCTCTGTTGATGGAAGTGCATACCAGTGCAGCCACTGTGGAAAACAGTAGGGAGTTACCTGAAAAAAATTAAAAATGGAACTGCCTTATGACCCAGTGATTCCACTTCTGGAATATATCCAAAGAAACATGAAACACTATTCAAAAGAACATATGCACATCTGTGTTCATTGCAGCATTATTTACAATAACCCACATTTGGAAACAACCCAAGCACTTTCAGTAGATGAATGGCTAAAAAAACTATGGTACACTTACACAGTGGAATACTACTGAACTATAGAAAAGACAGAAATCTTACTCTTTGTGACAGCACAGATTTACCTGGAGAGTATTATGCTAAGTTAAATAAACCAGTAAGAGAAAGATAAATACCCTATGATTTTGCTTATATATGGAATCCAGTCAACAAAATAATCTGACAACCAAAATAGAAAGAAACTCATAGACTCAGAGAAAAGACTGACAGCTGTCAAAGAGGAGGAGGGTTGAGGGGCTGGTTGATAAAGGTGAAGCGATTAAGCAAAAAAATAACATTCATAGACTCGAACAATAGTATGGTGATTACCAGAGGGAAAGGGGAGTTGGATGAGATAGAGGAGGATAAAGGAAAGATAAATGGTGATGGAAGGAGGCTTGAATTGGGGTGGTGAACACACAATACAATATACAGAATTGGACACCTGAAATGTATGTAATTTTATTAACCAATATTACCCCAATAAATTCAATAAATTTAAAAAAGAAGTAGAATGCTGAGGGAAATGGTACATCAGTTTGCACCTCTGAGAAATGCTTCACTATATGGCTGGAATATGTTTCCACTGCCTTTAAAAAGTGGTGTATAAATTCACTATTTGTAAGAGCCAGACAATCTTTCGTTGTATTTAAGCATAGCACAGATTCTGCGTAAAATTTTTCAAAGTCCTCAACCTTCTGCAATCTTGCCTTCTCTCCCGTACCACTGAAACTTATACAAGATTTTAAATGGTCTTCTGGAATTACAACACCCAAAGATTCTTTTTCTTCCCCTTGCCCTGTGTGTAGCATGTGACAGTATCGATCCTGTGACTCACACTTGCGAGCTCCACGCATCCCCTCTTGGTGTTCCTTGTACCTCTGAACATCCTCATCTTCTTTCGTGGCCCCACCTCCCTTGCCTTCTCATTTAAAGCTATACATTTCCCCCAAGGTTTCCTAGCCATCCCCATTGCCTCAGCTACCCCTTTAACACTGCCTCCCAAATTTATGTTTACAGAGAAAAATTATTTTTGAACTTCTAAATTATAATTCCAAATGCTTATTGGATATTTCTACTAAAGGCATCTCAATGTCAATGTATACAATGCTGAACTGCATATATTTAATTCAAGGATTTATTACAATATAGAAAATAGCTTCAAATTTCTAAAGCCTTAAGACCGAGACATATAATTTTTAATATATAATATTATAATTTGTAGCCTTGTATAATCATTTATGTCTATTATGAGAATGCCTGGTCTTACCTGGGTTAGTAGCTCTTTTTCCATACTCATTTATATAAAGCCAAAAAGTAGATGTATGTGCATAATTAAATACAAAAAGCTTTGTACATATACCTTAAGAGCTATTTCCTTTATAAGACTTTCAAATAGCCAAAATACATTTAAAGTTATGCATGTTCTAATTTATATTTCATCTAAAGCCCCACAGGACACTACCAATTAAGACTGAAGTTATTCATTGTTCCACATAAACCTAGCATAGAAATATCATCCTCCTAACTGATAAGTTGACACTTGTATCAACTATATTTACAACTATGCTTACATTTTGTTTCTTTCCTGAGCAGTGATACACAGTTAATTCTCGTTCATCTACCAGTCATTGTTAGTTATTAGCTTACTGTCAAGTTTCAGCTATAACTGCATATTGTCTTACTGTTGGTACACAACCCCTTCTAAATATCAAACGAAGTTGATTCTTGCACTTGGTTATGCCAAGTTTTTTAACACTGGAAAATTCAAAAATAAATAAGAAACTTACTCATGGCCCAGGTTTACCAGGTTGTGTCTTTTTAAAGTGAATTCAATTTGCACTGTATGAGATGTTATTTTAGTACATAATGTAATGTGAAATGCTGTGTTGTCAAGTTGTGTTATGCCAGTGAAGTTATGTAAAACATCACTCAACCCTCATTTGGTAGGCTTTGGAAAAGGATTGTCACATAATGTTTTTCTTCATGCCTTAAAAAAAAAAATCCCTTCTCATTGTCAATAAATGGCCAAAATCTCTGGTGAATTTTTTTTAATTCAACATGCTGTTTTGTAACGATAATGTGTACTTTTTGAAGGACATTTTATTCTGGATGATTTATGTTTACTCAAGGTTATGCATCTCTCTAATGAATGGTACTATCAGCATTACTGTAAAAGTTATTCCAATATACTAACCATAATATCTTTTGTACTTATAATTTCCCTCGATAGGAACTCCTAAAGCTCAAATACCCTTGTATACTGAGTTTTCTTATCTCTGCACCTTTGATCAAATACTGTCTAGTCATCATTCCACATATTTTCTCTTCCACAGATTCTGGTATAATTCATTAATTTTAATTTTCTCATGTAAAAATTCCCTTTAAAGCCTCTTCTTCCTTTTCTGAGTTTTGCATACTGTCTACTTCACAGAAGGGCAGTTTGTCCATCTATCCATCTATTTCTCCACCCATCTATCCATCATTTACTTACTCTGGATTTATTTATTTATTCATTCAACAATTGCATATCAAGCATTGACTATGTACCGGGCAAGTGGCAGAAATCAAATGGACAAGAATCCATAATTATTGAATAAGACTAATTTTTTTTAAGCAACCATGTTTAGAATTTACGCTGGAGCGTGGGGAGGGGGGAAAGAACAATGCTAAATGTTTGTCAAGGGAACAAAGATGACAAGACATGATCCTGCCTTCCAGGATCTTTTAATCTAAGAGAGGAGAATGTAATGTTGATAAATGTAAGCAGTGCCAAAGAGACCCAAGTCATTCATTCTGGTGACTTTGCACTGGAGATTAAAATTTTTATTTTTGTATCAATTTTACTACTGACTCCAACAGTAGATTATTTCACAGAGTCATTTTTAACCTCACTTATTCTAGTCTTCCCGTCTATTCTTTCTCATATTTCCACTCCCATTGCACTTATTCTGCATCACATAAATTTTTGTTTTTAAGTTGTGGAAGCAGCAGGAGGTAAGAAATGAATGAAAGCGTCACTGACTCTCCTTACTGTTTGTTTGTTTGTTTGTTTGTTTGTTTGTTTCGCTGAGACCGTGGACTCAGTCCATCTGCTTCACATGTTCTTCCATAAATGATGATTCTCCTTCCAGGACTCCAGAACAATGGGGATAACAAGTTTGTAAAACTTAAAATAAAATTTAGTTCTTTCTACAGCAACAGGTCATAGACTGGAATCAGAACATGATGGGGAGTATATATATGTAAAAGAATTCTTCTAGAAGTAGACAGCTAAATCTGTATCTCATTCACATACATACTACTCTTTTTGTAAGAGTTTTCTATCATACATGTTCTTGTGTAACAGATATTAAAACTAAAGCTTATAAATAGATGTTAACAAAATGCTTGATCCCTAAAAAAATTTCTTGCTCACTGAAAAGTTGAGAACCACTTATGTGTAATAAAGGTCTTTGTTCAAAAGTAATGGATTAGGCTTGATGATTTTATTTTCTTCACTGTCCCTACCTCTCAGTTCTTCAAATTAACTAACTTTGAGTTGATTTTTTTTTGATGTTCCTGAAATATAGTAGGAAAGAACAGCATTACTATGCTGTCTAAGACTGATGGTCTTAGATTTAAGTTATTGCAGTTAATTTAGTCAAAGCCTTATCTTCCTCATCTATAAAATGAGAGCACTTTTTTCCCCTCATCCTTTTAGGTATCTATCTGAAATTTATTGAACAGTCTATGTGCTAGAAACCATGCTGCTGTAATGTAACACCAAGAAGAAGAAAAATAATGATAAACCAGGATCCCAGCCTTAATGGCATCTGTAAACTAGTTGAGGATACAGACAGACAAATTGTAATACATTGTGATAAGTATTATTATCAAGAGGAGCTATGAAAATGTATTGGAAAGGTAAAGAGTTGTGAGAATTAAATAAAATAATGCATATGCTCTGCTTAGCAGTTCCTTCATAGATACTCCATAATATTACTGCCTTTATTCTCCCTGTTGACATTTTACCTTCATCCTCTACCCTTTCCAACTACAAGGCAGTCATAGATGCTCTACTGTATAATTGTCAGAGAAATACAACATGGGCTACAGATATGTTTAAATTTTCTAAAAGCCACATTAGAAAAAGTAAAAAGAAACATGAAATCAACTTTAATAACATATTTAACTCAATATATCCAAAATAGTTATCTCAACATGTAATTAACATAAAGATTACTTTTATAATTTTACATTATTTATTTTACTGTCTTCAGAATTCCATGTGCATATTTTATACTTTCAGCACAGCAGCGCATCAGTTTGAATCAGCCACATTTCAAGTGCCCATGACCATGTTATTTACCAAATTAGATGACTGGGCTCTATACTTTCTAACTGACTGGGATTAAGCTTTTTTTCAGGCCGTGCACTGTGGGTAGTAGGCCTTTAATTACTAAACCAGCATCATTTCCACCCTTTTCATGCTCTCCTTTCCTGAGGCAATAGGTATCAAAGATAAATCAGAAGATGTGAATCTTGCCCCCCAACTTCAGTCCCCAACAAACCATATAGTGAGGTTGAGAAACCAATGAGTAGAGACTTTATAATACATTATAATTGGTAAAAAAAAAAAAAAAAAGGAGGGGGGGAGAGATAAAATGTTAATAAAAATAGGCTGTAAGAACAGAGGAGGGAGTCACCAGTTACCTGGAGACATCTGCATTCATCTGCAACAAGCACCTAAGGCAGAAAAGTCAATCCATGTCAGGCTCCCCTGCTTCAATAAAGAACATGCTTTTTTAGCTCATTTCTGGCGACAAAGTGCAAAGATCCCCAGGGGGCCTCTCTGCTAACACTTGTCCATGGCACACAGGACTCAAGCAGCTGTGATTAGACATAAAAACACAAATCTACCACAATAAAAGACACTGCTGCAGCCCCTTTTATTTCCTAGGTAGTCCTATTAGCTGGAATGTTCTTGTCCTGTATTTTTGTCAATATGCAAATCTTTCTAAAGGGTAATTAAAGACAATAGCTCAATTTCTTGCCAACCCAAAACCTGTTCAGTGTTGCTAACTTTAACTCTCACTCTGCTACTCTGGAAAGCTTTTGAAGGTCCCCTCATCCCCATCGAGTCCATTAGCCTCGTCATGTGACCCAAAGACATGGAGGGATTTTGTGAAGTCCTTAAAAGAAAACATTAAAGACATTTTGCTCGTTTTCTAAAATACCTTGGATTTAGGGATGTACATTTCAACAAAAGCTGACTAATTATTCAAAAATGTACACCAATCCACTACTTTCATTATAGAACACTACGCTACTACGCTTTGGTAAATGCCTGTTTCACTGAACTCAGCGAGCAGAGCATCAGTGAACAAAACCCAAGTCTGGTTTAGCCTGAAGGGCACGGAGAGATGAAAGGCTGCGTGGCTTCTCCAGATCCTTCCTTATCCCCAGGGCACAGAATTCTTACTTGAGTTTGTAGGAGACTTATTTCCAGATAAAGCCACACTATTGTTTTACCTTAATTTTTGCTTCTTAAGTATATGTGTAGTAATGTAGAAAACATTTCTGGATCTGAATATTAGGAAGTTGTTACTACTTCTTCTGAAGAGGGTTTTATGGGCACCTTCCTGTTCAGGTCCTCCATGACATTACAGCATGGTAAAAAAAAATTAAGAAAACCCTTGTAGTAGGTATAATTTTACATAAAGGACAACTAATATTTCAACATAATTATAAATGTGGGAAGCTGTGTAGTGTTATGTAAGTGGACACTGAATATCTCTTTTACTTCTTAAACTGTTTAGAGGTCACAGATTTATTCTTCCCATTGCTATACCAATTTCACAGCAACACTCAGTGCTTGTCAGGTGACAAAATGGCTCTCCTGAGAGAAAAAAATAAGAAGAATTTAATCATAGTACTTATTATAAAATCTAATTTTACATAATGTAGAAATGAAACAAATGCTAATTGTTTTAAATTAGACATGTAACACTATATGGGAATGATTAATATCAGTCTCTCTTTCATCCTCATAAGAAACTCACAAATTACTGTCTCAGCCAGCAGTGTCATTTTGAAATCATGTTTTTTCCCAAAAGAAGTTGTTTTGCTATACCATATTTTGTATTTTTATTAATACAAAGCGAAAAATGGAGAATTAATTTTATGTCCATGTTTTAATAGAAAAATGTGGGCTCTGTGTGTGTGTTTAAAATTTTACAGATATTTGAACTCAGACTTACACATAAACTGTGAATCAAGGTGGAAATACCTTGGGGGTTGAATTTAAATCCTATTTTCTCTTTAGAGAAAGTTACTACCATCTGTGCTGGAATACAGCTGGCAGTAAGAAAATGCCAGAAACTGGGTCATGAACTCTTGATCATACATTAGAATTAAAATGCATATTTGGAAATTCTTTTATTTTTTTTAAATATATTTAATTGATTATACCATTACAGTTGTCCCATTTTTTTCTCCCCTTTCTTCCCCTCTACCCTATACCCCCCATCCCACCAGCATTCCCCCACTTAATTCACGTCCATGGGTCGTACATACAAGTTCTTTGGCTTCTCCATTTCCTATTCTGTTCTTAACCTCCCCCTGTCTGTTTTGTACCTACCATTTATGCTTCTTATTCCCTGTACCTTTTCCCCATTCTTCACCCTCTGCCTCCCCACTGATAACTCTTGATGTGATCTCCATTTCTGTGATTCGGTTCTTGTTCTAGCAGTTTGCTTAGTTTGTTTTTGTTTTTATTTTTTTAGGTCCAGTTGTTGATAGTTTTTGAGTTTGCTGCCATTTTACTGTTCATAGTTTTGATCATCTTTTTCTTAGATTAATCCCTTTAATATTTCATTTAATAAGGGCTTGGTGATGATGAACACCTTTAACTTTACTTTATTGAAGAAGCACTTTATCTGCCCTTCCATTCTAAGTGATAGCTTTGCTGGATAGTGTATTCTTGGATTTAGCCCCTTGTCTTTCATGACTTTGAATACTTCTTTCCATCCCCTTCTTGCCTATAAGGTTTCCTTTGAGAAATCAGCTGACAGTCTTATGGGAACTCCTTTGTAGGTTACTGTCTCCTTTTCTCTTGCTGCTTTTAAGATTCTCCCCTTATCTTTAATTTTGAGTAATATAATTATGATGTGCCTTTCTTCCTTGGGTCCAACTCCTTCAGGACTCCCTGAGCTTCCTGGACTTCCTGGAAGTCTATTTCCTTTGCCCGATTGGGGAAGTTCTCCTTCATTATTTTTTCAAATAAGTTTTCAATGTCTTGCTCTTCCTCTTCTCCTTCTGGCACTCCTATGATTTGGATGTTGGAACCTTTAAAGTAGTCCCAGAGCTTCCTCAGCCTCTCCTCATTATTTGGAACTGTTGTTTCTTCATTCTATTCTGGCTGAATGTTTATTTTTTCTTTCTGCTCCAAGTCATTGATTTGAATTCCAGTTTCCTTCCCTTCACTGTTGGTTCCCTGTATATTTTGCTTTCTTTCACTTTGCACAGCCTTGACTTTTTCCTCCATCTTGCAACCATACTCCACCAGTTCTTTGAGCATCCAGATTACCAGTGTTTTGAACTCTGCATCTGTTAGGTTCGCTATCTCTTCATTGCTTAGTTCTATTTTTGGAGGTTTGATCTGTTCTTTCATTTGGACCATATTTTTTTTTTTTTTGTCTTGGTGTGCCTATTATGTTGTGAGGGGTGGAGCCTTAGGTATTCACCAGGGTAGGGCAACCCATGTCACTGCCTTGTGGTGCTGTATTTGGAGGAGGGGTCTGAGAGGGAACAATGTCACTTGCTTGGTCTTGCCTTCCAGTCACTTCCCCTGCTACCCACAAGCAAATTAAGTCCTTCTTGGGCTGATTCCCAGGTGGGTGGATTTGTGTATGTTCTAGGACCCTGTGTTCTCTCAAACGAACTCTCCTGTGAAACTGGCAGTTTCTCCTGCTGCCACAACCCCCACAGGTTTTTACTGGTAGAGATTTTGAGGCTTTCTTTTCCCACACCAGAATCCTGGGTTTCATAGTCTCTATGCCTCCCCAGTTGTTCCTCCTGGTTTATCTGCATGCAAATGTGGGACTGCCCAGTCTGCCATCCACAGCCTTGCCACGCATCCTCTGTACCCCAGCTACCTGTCTCTTCCCCTCCTACCAGTCTGAATTAATGTTTCTTCTTTAACTCCTTGGTTGTCAGACTTCCATACAGTTTGATTTTCTGGCAGTTCTGGTTATTTTTTGTTTTCAAATTTGTCGTTGTTCTTCTTTTGGTTGTGCAAAGAAACAAAGTATATCTACCTACACCCCCATCTTGACCAGAAGTTCTAAAATTCTTTTCTTATTCATTAATGTACATGGAACTGCTGTCCTTTTAATATGTTACACTCTCTACCTCTGGGTTTACACAGTCATTTTCAGCAAAGATAATTTGGACTTATACAATATTTTTCAAACTTTTACATATAACAAGCAAATAGTTAGACAAGTACATTTTATCTATGACCCCCGAATGAAGGTAATTCTAAATTAAAATCTGATTTTTTTATGAAACTATTCACAAATTCCCAGTTCCTGTGTCTTTTAACAGTATATTTCTTGTCAAAAAGACAAATATTTTCTAGGCACATTGTACAGATATTAAGTTAAAAATAAGACTATTGTCTTTTGTAGACAATTATCTACCTGCTGCCTTTAAGGAAAAAAGCCCATTTGCCAGGCTTATTTACAATTATTAAGAATATTTTAAATGTGTGAAAATATGGGTTTATTCAATTATAGTCAATTATATCAAACAGCATGTTACAATGATTACTGTCTTTAAACAAGAATAGTTTGGTTTAAAAGGCTAAAACAGGCCCTTGCGGGCTGGCTCAGTTGGTTGGAGTATCATCCTGCTGCATCAAGGCTGCTGGTTCAATCCTCAGTCAGGGCACATACAAGGACCAGCTAATGAAGGCATAGAGGGTAGAACTGCAAATTTGTGTGTATCTCTTTCTCCCCTCTCCTCTCTCTCTCTCTCTCTCTCTCTCTCTCTAAAATCAATCAGTAAAAAAAGGTTAAAATAATTTTGTGTTCAGATAAACTCTAACAGGTAATGTTGAAATATTTTCTACAATTGTTAGGCTTCCCTAATATTACATAACTGCTTTTGGCGCATTTAGTATATACTTTGAAAAAGACAGCTAAAATTACATCGTTTTGAAAGAGATTACCTTTTATATCTTGAAATATTCTTGGCTGAGATCTGAATAGAAAGCCAATATAAAACAGAATAGAGCTTACTTGATTTTATAGAGGAATTGACCAAAAGAGAAGATACTATTATCTAAGTCTTTGACTTGTAAACTATATATTCAGCCTTTTGTATTTTGAGATATATACTAATTGACTGCTTTTATGTCTACTGAAATAAACAGTAGAACCAGAAACAGTTTTCTTTTAGAATAAAATTATTTTAGATTTTGCATCAGGAAGTATCTAATACAAGCTTTGGCACTGAAAAGAATACAGGAATACTTAAATGAAAGCTTATATAAATTAAAAGTTGAATCTGTAAGAAAGGAAAAAATACTTTTTCCTCCACCCATCTTAGGTTCATGGACTGGGGCTCTATAAATTACAAGGACAAAAGGCAGATTAACAAGAGAAAAACAAACAAGTTTATTAATAGATGCATATCTTGCATGCACAAAGGGGTACTTAGTGATGGGTAATGCAAATGGATAATTAAAACTTAAACTTATATAGCATTTTAGTAAACGACAATAATTTTGTAATGAAGTGGCAAGATAAAGGAAAAAGACTTTGAGTTTCCACGGGTGGCAAGTTGTGGGAAGGCAGATATTTCAGGGAAACTAATGGTAGATGAGAGCTAGTTTTAGCAAGATTTGTTATGAAATTCCTCTCATTTCTGGACTGATAATGGTCTTACATTGTCTTCACTCATTAACTTTTATTCTTTGTGGTTGGGACAGGGTAGAGGAGCACATATACAACAAATAGGTCCTGCTTTTAGGTTAGCAAGGGGAGGGCAGAGAACAAAGAACTTTTCTTGTTTCTTCCCAATTGTCTTCAGCTCAAATAATCCTCATGGCAAAGTGGCATGTTTTGGGGTTGCCTATTCTACTACCCTTAAATATCTCTTTCCCTTCTGAACACTGATGTGAGGTTATGGTCTGAAATTATTTCAAATCTTAGGGGAAAAATGCTGTTTCTGGACAGCATGTCCTCAGTGGTCAAAGAACTCAATTCTTCAAAAATTCCCAAGTGGAGCTAAACAGCATTGACGTGTTAATTGGATTTTTCAAAAACTTATATCATAGAATGAGTCAAGTTCAAGAATAATAAAGTCAAATTTGATAATATATTAACCTATACTAAGGTATTTTAAAAACTTGCTTTTAATACTATTTGTTGCATATTTATACATAAATTATGATATACACATTCATATTATTATATATAGTATATATTATAATTGTATAGATATATGTTTATATAAAAATATATGTGTACTAAATCTATATGCTTAACCATTATTAATTGAGGTAGTTACAAATATACATTTGTGATTACTAATTAATTTTCTACTTAATTTGACAAAAAGTTTAAATTAATTGACATGATTTTAATCTAGTTTTAGATTTACTGATCTGGCAGTAGTGTTACCCATTAAAAGTCTAGGAAGAAACCAACCACTACTGAAATGCTAACCTTACAACCATACATACTATCATTGCAAACTTTACCGTAGGGATTAAGACTATACTTCATATAGCCCAATGTTAGTTGAAAATTCCAAACATAAAATGGCAGAAAGAACAGACTACACACACGTATACATATACACACACAAATAGCTGTGTCAAGCACTGTGCTAGACTTCTCAACAAATGTTCAATAGTGGTAGAGACGAGTATATAAATAAAAAACTTTAATATAATAGAATCTTAATAAGAAATCATGCCATAAAAGCATAGGCAATAATTCTGTCAAATATGGGAGGACTGGAAATCAGGGTAAGTAGAGAAAGGAATATGTATAGTCTACAGGACATACAGAACTCAACAAGACTGGGCAGGAAGCACAATGAAAATGGTACTCTTTAAAACATGTTATCTAGGAAGGAGGACAGGAGAAAATGAAGAGGAGTGTGTTATAACTACTTACCTATACTATACACCCCCGACTATGAGTGTTAGTTGTCTTAGCCCTGTGCTGTTGGTGGTATTGTTCTCATTTGTACAGATGAGGAAATATTCATAACATTTAAATGTTAAATTCTATAAAATTTAAAGTAAACTACTGTAACATCTGTTCCTTTCATTGATTTATTCCACAATAAATTTCACCTATTAGAAGAATTAGAAGTGAGTGTAAGTGCATGAACAATATTTTCCCTGAGAGTGAAGCAAGAAACCTGAAAAAATAAAAATAAGAGATTAATGAAACTCCTGAATATATATCACAACAAAAAGAAAGCATAGAAAAACTGTCTAAAAAGATAAAGAACACTAAGGGAAGTGGGGAAAGGATATAATACTTAATTCAACAACAAGAACAGAATTTAGATATCTAATAATCATATTAAAACATTTAAGGGAGTTATTATCAAAGAAATGTAAATTAAAATACCAAGAGATTTCACTTTAATTTGCAAGGAGTGGGAAAATTTTAATCATCAGTACCTATGGTAAGGTCAAGGTTGCTGGTGCATATTGATGATTCCAGATCAATCTATCCTTCCATGTTATTTTCCCATACTATAGATACATCCTAAAAATACTGTTTTTTGTTGTTGCTTTTTAATCTCCAGGAAATTTTGTTACTATTCCTTGGAAAGACTAAAAGCACCCTAGGGTTTCACAGCACTAAAGCTCCTTACAGTTAGAAATAAGTTATTTTTTAAATGAATGGAAATTTGAAACCACTCTAGGTGGAAGCTGGCTGGGGAATTGCCATGTAAGAATTTATAGTTTCAAGAGAACATACAGAAAAAAAAGTCTGCTTTTCTTAGTCATATGTTCTGGTTTACATTTGACTGTGACAGTAATAAAGATGAGGCCCTCCGAAAGAAATGACTCACATCATGTTAGGCAACAGGACATCAGGGAGAATGATGAGCATGTTATTTGGGCAAGTGAGGGAAACAACATACATCACTAAATCAGAGGCATGCCCATAAGACTATTTAAACATATATTCCCAATAATTTATTTCTGGTACCATAAAAATAGTTCTCTCAATTATGTATGGATGGTGATGTCATGTATCATTTCCAACCTAAAAATAGCATGATGGACCCAGATCTCATCAACTGGCTAAATGTACCTCAAAGTAAAGCAACTCATCATAAAATATTGCACACAGAATTTTAGTATAGTCTGAGTGATTTAATTAATTCACATCCATCAACCTAATTGTCTCTAGAGCATTCTTTTATTAAGAAATTGTGTGAATAAAAACACAAGATTTGTTAGGATAGTCTGTGACATGGGCTGTAAAAGAATTCACAAAGAAAAGAAAATGCAGAGAGCAAAGTTTTTATTTTACTTTTCCATGAGCGGTAAAGGGCTAGGGTATGCACCAGCCCTGAGGGGTGAGGGATTTGAGCTTTTATTGGGTTATAATTGAATTATAAAAGGGTGAGGGGGGGTTGCTGTTGTGTGGCCTCTGGTCTTTTGGGGGTGTTGCAATTCAGGAGGTTTCAGGTGGCTTTACAGAAGCTGCCGTTTGCTCCAGTGTTATCTTTTGCCTGTGGCTGCTGTGGGAGGGGGGCGGTGGCAGTTAGTCATGTACTGTTCTTGCTCTTCAGTAATTTCCAGTCCTGAGGACACAAGCTTGAAAAAGTAAAAGGGCAGTCATGTTTAACCAAGTCATAGGTTTGCTCAGCAAATGGTGCCACGATTGCAAATGGCACTGGCTTTATCCCTTCAAGATATGAGTTTAGATTTGCTCTCTTTTTTTAAATTCCGCTTCATTCATTTTGACAGCCCCGATAACAACTGATTAAAAAATCAGACCTAAACACTAAATAACTAATTTTAGTTTAATAAGACTGGAAACATAATCAATTTCATGAGAGATGATTTGGGCTGAATTTAGTCAAAATGACTGAAGTCGCTAATGGAGTATTTATCCTTGTTGGAAGAGAAAGCTAGGTGGGGGGGCTTTTTAGCTGCTGCTGATAAGATTTAACTAGGGAAGCCTCCAGTCACAATGGACCATTATGTTTCTAATTGCCCTTATTAACAGAAGAAAGAGGAGCAAAATTTTTTCTCTGGGGAATCTTAAACATCCTGCTGTTTTCAAATAAACTAAATGGTATTGGTCAATACATTTTAGATTTACAAGTTAGGTTTTATCATCGGAAGAACAATGATGTCAGAAAATTGAGCAAACCAAAGGCTGTTCAGTCATTTCATTAAGAGCAAAATGTGTATGTTACATTTATTTTCTACTTAAAGAAAAACTGACAAGCCAAATGTGTTCCTAGATTGGGATTTTAAAAAAATTTTTATATGTATTGTTTTGGTTTGGGTTTTTCACCTGAAAAGTTCTGTATTTTAAAAACCTACTTATCTAATTAACAATAATCAAAATTCATTCCTGTGGTTCTGTTCTTATCTATTGTGAATACTATTGCTACTTTTTTTTTGTAAACTAGTAGCTCCATTGGTGCAAGCAGCACTTCTTTCCAGAATATCAATACTTTGCTCACTTTACTTGAGACCTTGCTATGATCAAAAACATTCTCATGAATTTCAGGGCATAAATTCCACTTGGCAGAAGATTTTAACTAGCTTTCCAAACTTTAGCATTTTTTTTGTGGCATTAGGTTAAGAAGTTCTTCATATTTCACTGTGTGTGTATGTTTTTTCAGAGTGAAGAGTGAGAGAGTGTTTTACATTGAATTACTTCTTGGTATTATTCAGTTATCTGAATTTGCATGTTCTACAACCTGATTATTTTGTTCTTCAGCACATCTATCATTCACTACCTCTGTCATGAATACCCATTTTGTTTATGTTTATTTTACATCTCATTTTTTTTTAATGTCTTTTAGTGATTTAAAAGTTACCGGAAAGTGCTGCCTGATACCAAGAGAGTAAATGATTTAGGACAATGAAAAAACAGATCAATCCATTACCAAAGAAAAATTATGGCAGAAAGAGTTAAACAGGCAAGGAAGACTTTATTCAAAACTATTGCAATAGGGGAAAGAAACTGAACACAACTCCCCTGAAACAAAAAGCAGGAGGGTTTTTAAATTCTGAGGTAAACTAATGGAAAATACTAGAGGACTGTGGGGATTGGGGAACAGGGAAGTATGGTCAAAGTAACTAGGCCATTTCTGTTTGCTCATTGGTACTTATCAAAATTAGGTTCCTACCATTCCACAGAGGCTGGGAAAGGTGGGTGGTATTTTTCTTAATGATTGCAATTCAAAAAAAGAGCTCCCAGGACCTTGAAAAAGATATTCAAGGATTGTGGAAGATTTATACCTCAAAGAAACAGAGAAAGAATTTAGAGTTGCAAGTTTCTAAAGTTAATGTTCTAAGAAAAAGGACATCAGGGCCCATAGGAAGAAAGCTTTCTAAAATTTAGTCAAGGTGAGGGGAATGTTAAGGTCAGCTCAGTCACCATGATATTCCAGAAGTTCCAGATAAACAAGAGATGGTAAACTAATAATTAATGAGAGACTTTTAGACAGCCCATGTTATGAGGCACAATTACACAAAGAGTGAAGCTGAAACCAGAAAAGTCAATGGTTGTGCTGCCTGTCACTACCAGAACCAATAAGTAGAGACAAGGATTGAATCTGTACAGGGTCTTTATTCAGATGCCTGTGATCTGAAAAGAAGGTGGGTTATATAACTTCAAAAACCATCTTAACATCTCATCTTGGGTTTAACTTTTTAAAAGGAGAAGAAAGGGTAGGTAAGGGGTTTTAAAATAGGTTAATCCGATAAATTTCAGTGCAGCAGAGATTTTCCTAGTACTCCTTTAACTGTTAATCAACAATTCTTGCCTCACAAACGTCTCTCCCTGGAACACAATAGCTCAGATACTGGCTCCATCACTTGCAGATCCCCTGGGGCACAAAGGTTGAATTGCTCGTTGACCTCCTAGAATCACATAGGTCATATATTCCAGCTCCTGAAATAACAGCTTTTCATATACATTAATCATTTAAGCTTATCAACTATAACTAAAACTAAAACCTTTAACTCTTGAGTTCTTCTGTGAAAGTCAGTTTCAGATATGCCACTTGAATAGGCGTCCTCAAGATCCGGACATGAAATCAGCAGTAGGGCATCATTAAGTCATGTCAAGTGTTCTTCTCATAATACCTGAGTCAACTCAGTCAACACTGCTATTTTGGTTTCTGACTTTCTGATCATGGTTTATTTGATTCGGTTTGACATTTCTCTGCAAAATCTTCTACCTGATTTTAGCATATAGGTAGCCAATTTTTATCCTTGGATTTTTCTCACACAGCACACACACTCACACATACAATTCAGCTTCATGGGGAATTTACGTCTCCCCTTTTTCCCTCTCTGATAGGTAATTAGACTCTTATATTCTGTAGACAATGTTTAATTTTAGTTTATGATGTTACTCAATATTGTTACTAGAGGTGAATATAATAACTCCAGCCCCTTATAAATAAAAAGAGACAGAAAATTATACAAGGTGAGGCAAAAGTAGGTTTACAATGGTTTGTATAGAATATAATATAATAATCACTAAATTATAATATAAGAATAAATTCTGTTTTGCATAATCACAACTATAAACCTACTTTTGTCCCACCCTATGTTCTCTACTTATTTTTTAAGGCTTCTTAATATTTGGAAACTTATCTGGAACTGGATGGAACCTCCTTCCTGATAGGAGATAGAAGCACGATCACTGTTAGTCTTTACACGGTCTTTAGCAGTGAATTCATGTGATAGGTGAAACTGGAGTCCTTATCTTATTGATTTTTATAACTCAACCTTGAGGTTGGTAAATGTTCAAAAAATTTTTAGTCTTGTTCCGGCGCCTGAGCCCTATCCAGGGTTTCTGTGAGCTCCTGGGAGATTATGTGCTTAAGGCCTTAGCTCCATGTTCCTGTCCACCGACTCATGATCTCACAGTTCGCATTCCATTGCTCTTCTCTGCAAGCCAACCCAAATGTGGGACTCAGGGCTTATTCCTTAATGGTCTCACAAACCTCTCCCAAAAGGAATTACCAAGCAAAAAGTTAACAGAATTTAGTAATATTTTGGGCAGTGCGTGCATGTGTGTGCATGTTCAGAAATTTAAAATATAATATTAACCATTTTTATTTTACAATTACTTTGTTGACCTTGACATCAGGTTGTTTTCATAGGCTCAATGCCCCTTTGCCTCTTCTTCTCCCATCCTTAAATTTATCTTAATTCTTCATGCAGAGCAGTTTGGCTTTCCCTTTTTTATGGTCTTCTTTTTAAAAAATAAAACTTCTAAGACCTTACCTTACTTTTTATAATCAAACAGAATTATTGAGGTATTTCCCTTAATATAAACACTCTCATGAAAAACTGTTACCAGCTGTTAAAATAACCACTTTCATCTGTTTCCACCATTTTATATCCTAGAGTTATCATGATCTGGGATGTCATACCCAACATGCTCCGAGCTCACATCAAATTAATTTACCAAATGTTGAACTTCTCAGTAGGAAGCTGAGGGAAAATACCTGTCATCTATTTAGGGTTTCTCTTTGCTCAATACTGAGCTAATCAAGAAACAACTAATAGAGCTCTCTCTTCTTAGAACCAAGAACAAAGATTTAAGCCTATGGTCTTTTCTTTCCTGATTCTATATGCCACAATCCTATCTATCAGCATCACATCATTCTTTCACTTCAACATTGTTTCATAACATTTTATATTTCTCACATTCATTCATTCATTCATTCATTCAACAAAAGACCATTTACTTAGAATCAATATAACATAGAGCTCAAGTGGAGCATAGAGCAAGTAAACCAGAAAATAAGTAGTAAAATTTCACATGGTATAAAATGAGAATAAAATAAAGTAAGGCATTAGATAGAGTGGAGGTGAGATAACTCTTTTAGATCTGGTAGTCAAGCTTTCTAGAAGCGAAGAACAGTTGAGGAGAATTGAATGATAAGGAGCAAGCTATGAAAGTTTCTAAGGAAAAATATTCCAGGTAAAGGAAAGGGCAGAGGTAAAAGCCCTAAAGTGGGACTTGGCTTGAAACATTCAGGGGACAGAAAAGGGGAAAAATACAAACCAAAAGAGAGTGGCTAGAATATAGGGAACAGAGGAGGGAATGGTAGAACATGAGATCAGAGAAGTTGGCAGGAATGAAACTGTAGATCCTGGTAGAGAGTTTGGATTTTTTCTAAATCATCCTGGAATGCATTCTTAAAATGGATATGATTTTATCTAACTTGTTCTTTTCTTAAATCACTTTACTGTGTGAAGCTTATATTTTATATTTGTTATCTTAAAACTTACCTTACAGAATCATCTTAAAACTATTGTTGTACTCTCTCCAGATTGTCTTCCAGGTGAATTTATCAAATTCATGTTTTTTGAATATGTAGCACGTCCCTGGCACTAAGCTAGACCTGGAGATTCAACAGTGATAAGGATGTGATTCACACACCCAAGGACACTGCCTCATAGAAAAAGATTTTGCGCTGCTTTCTGTAGACAGTCAATATTCTCTGCATTTTTTGCATTCTCATTACAGTTAGTGTGACCTTCCATGATCATTTTTTTCTGGATCTTGGATTTTTATTCCTAAACTATATTCTTCCATCCACTTTATACAAAATAAATGTTTAAGAATGTATTTGCATTTTCATCGTATTCTTAGAATTCTTTTCAGTTTCATGATAAGTCTTCCAAGTTCTTTTTTTTTAAGGTTTTATTTATTTATTTTCAGAGAGAGGAGAAGGGAGGGAGAAAGAGAGGGAGAGAAACACTGATGAGTGAGAGAAATATAGATTGGTTGCTTCTTGCTAGTCCCCAACTGGACACCTGGCCTGCAACCCAGGCATGTGCCCTGACAGGGTATTGAACTGGCAACCTTTTGGCTCGCAGGATGATGTTCAATCCACTGAGCCACACCAGCCAGGGCCCAGGTTCTTTTTAGTAGAAAAATTGAATTCATAGTAAGGAATAGAAAAAGAATAACAATGATGTAAATCTTTTTCTCTTTAGAGAAACATGGTATTCCATGTTAATTCAAGGTTTGAAATATATTCATTAAACTTGGAAAATGTTTGTAATGCTAAATCACAAAACAGAGTTTCTGTGTTAGGTCATTTCTATTTCTTCCCTGTACTGAACTACAAATTGCCCCACAGACTGTCAGTCAAATGCTTGAATGCTTGTGAATATTTCTTGACCTTGAGGAGCTGAGTGATGACGATGAGGGAATTAATTCTCTGAGCAGAACACTGGGGAAGAAGCCAGAAAAAAAAAAGCTCAGGAAAACACCAATTTTCTGTTGAGGTTGAATCTTAGTAAGCATGAAGCTGGGGCTTTCTCTATACTTTTGACCATTTATCTTGCTTCCCATCTTCCCTTCTCTTTTCATTGGACTTTAAAATTGTAAGGATGTTTCTCAGTCTATTTCACAACCTCCTATGCCCTTTATTTTATTTGTACTTTTATTGTTTGTTTTCTATTCTATTTTCCCATAATGCAAGAGATACATGCATTAAGCAAGAGTCACTGAAAGATCCAGTGTGTTAAAAATCTATTTTGAAGTTGGAGGAAAAGGCAAGGCAGCTTTCTGAACATTCTTTTCCCGGGAGACAAAAATGTTGCTCAAAAAATTGTTCTCCTCCTTCAAAAGAACTGACATTTGACCAGTGAATATTTTGGAAACAATTATATATTATGTCTTACAAATCCAGCTTCTTCATAGACCAAGTGCTGGTTAACGGAAATACTTAGACCTTCTCTCACCTTTGTAAAGAGAACTGTTTATTGATGATAAAGTGTGGTTATGGAAAACCTTCAGGTTTCATAAGTATTATGTGCTCTTTTCATTCCTGCAACAGTATATATTAAGGACTTATTTTAGACAAAACCTAAGTGCCACAGCCCTTGCTATTTATGGTGAAGAAAGATGAGGAAATCAACTATTATACTAAAAATGATAAGGGTTGTGACTTTTGAACCAGCTATTATAGAAGTATAGCTGTGGTTACCTTGCTAAGAATGATGTTCAGGAGACCCTTTTAAGAAGGGTAACACTTAGCTGAGTCATAGGGATAAATAGAATTTAACCAGAAAAGAGAAGTGAGAAGCAGGTGTCAGGCAGAAGAAACAGCATATTCAAAAGGCAAGACTCAAGGACTATGGAAAACTCTGAACATAAACAAAAGCCTTAGCACAAAAGGTTTATGTGGGAAAAGAGGTGCCTTTGGTAAAATGTGATCATGGCAGGTCACGGTAGCTGTGTGCCATTCTAAGGGAGTTATTTTACATGAAAGCAAAGGGAGAAGCACCACAGGATTTCTAGTAGGGGAAATGAATGAACAAATTTGCATTTGTTGAGTATTCACTTTGGTAGTTGGAAACTGGGTGAATTGGAAGGGTGACGGTACAGGCAAAGAGAATAACTAGGGAATAATTGCAAAACCCCAGTTAAGAAGTGATGAGATTTTGGCCACAGACAGGAATAGAAGAGACAGGAATTATTTGAGAGTTGATTAAGGGGTGGAATACAGGACTTCTTGAGTAAATAGAAGAGGGAGGAAGTAATTCATGGTGGCTTTCAGGTTTCCAGTTTGGGCATCTGGCAGATCCAGTGCTAATCATTGACACAGAGCAAATGGATAGAAAGCCTGTTGGAGGAAAGACTATGATTCAGTCTCAGCCATGTTGATATTGGGCTGCTGGTTATAAGTCTACAAAGTCAATGAAAATAGGAATGGTGTGGCCAATGCCTGCAGAGCAACATGCCCAAGTTATGTTGTGACCACTCAATATGATACATACATCACCCTTGACTCTCCATCTGTGAAAAAGACACACTGCAGTGGCAGGAAACACAAAGAGAATGCAAAAGGCTACTATCAAGAAATGGATGGAAGAGGCCCAGCTGGCGTGGCTCAGTGGGCTGGGCATTGTCCTGCAAATTAAAAGGTCACCCGTTAGAATCCAACCAGGGCACATGCCTGGGCTGCAGGTTCAGCCAGGCCCCTGGTGCATGTACTGAAGGCAGCCAATTGATGTTTCTCTCTCACATCGATGTTTCCCACCCTCTCTTTCTCTCTCCCTTCTCCTCTCTCTAAAATCAAATATAAAATATTTTTATAAAAGGAAAAAAAGTAGATGGAGGAGGAGGCTCAGAGTCTGATTGACAAAACAACCACAGACTCTCAGCCAGAAAAAAAACCTTCCTATTTCATTCTCTGCTCCTCCTCCAGCAGGCACAACGGTCCTACCTTCCCCTGGTTTTCTGGTCATCCTCGCCCTATTACGATGCCAGCACCCCATGGGGGGCCCTCCCATGATGCCAGTGATGGGCCCTGCTCCTCCCGGGATGATGCCAGTGGGACCTGCTCCTGGAATGAGGCCATCTATGGGGCGGGGGGCACATGTCCCCAGTGAGACCTCCTGCCCTATCCCTTGGTAGTGCCCACTTGGCCAGGAATGACCCGACCAGACAGATTAGGAGATAAGGGAGCCTCTTTCTATCAGTTTTCTATTACTTGTCCTATTTCACCAAGAGGTCGTGGTGCTGTGACTCTGGGTGTTTCTAACAGCATGACAAGAAAGACTCACTCAGTGTTCCTATCAAAGAGAGAATGGTGTGGAAGGGAGTAGTGGGATTTTTTTTAAAAAAAGCAATTTTCATTTGTATTGTGAATGTGAAAATAGAATTGTCAACTTTTGAGTTAACAAAAAAGTCAATGAAAACAACAATTAACATGGTTCTCCCATAGTCAAAAATTATAGTGAGTCATGAAAGGTTCACTCTTTTCCTCTATAGAAAAATATTTTTATTTAAAAAAATCATTTCTGTTTACTACCACTTCCCCAGTTTAGTCTATTCTCTGAAGAAATGTCACACTTACAAACATTATATTCACATGTTCCACAAATACTTTATTATGAATCTGTCAGGGTATGTACTTGCAAATATTTTGTTTCTGTTTCATCCTTTATACAAGGTCATGCACATATTACTGCAGAGCAGTGACGCAAGAATGGAATAGCAATATCTTGCTAGTTGGCAAATCTGTCAATTCTTCCTTGTCAGTGTTTCACACATTTGTCCTTGCCTCACTCTGCCCATCATCATTGTCCCAAAATAGGATCCTAGTGACTTCTTAACCTGAGATACCTTATCAGAGTTCACCGTTGCTGCTTCCTCTCCTCCCTAACTCCACATTCAAAATCCCAGTGGGTGTGTCTGATTGCCCAAACCTGGACAGAAAGCAGATCCATGCCCTTGTTTCCAAATTTCCAGGGAACACAAGTATCTAAGCTTTTCAACTTCTGTAGTTGGATGTAGCATGTACCTCCCATGGAGACTAGTGTTGAGGAGACTTCTCCAAATACAGGAAAGAGGGTCCGAATCAGTGCAACCAAAGAAATACTGGAGTCCCCCAGAACAACCAACTTGCCCCCTGGTTCTAATTATTCATTTATCTAATTTATTTTAAGCACTGTTCTGGGCATATGCTATGTATTCATGATGCTGGTATCAAGAATGCAAGCACCTGGTTAAGGCTTTCCCAGAATGTATCTATTATGTAGTTCCTCTTCTTTGACATTGTAATAGTTTCCAATAACTTAAGACTCTTCGATACGAATTCAAAAACATTCTATCAACTGATCTATATCACATAGTCAGCCTTTTTTATTATTTTTAACATAAATTCTCTTCTCCAACCAGGATAAATTATCTTTCAGTTTACATATATTATTATACTCAATCTCTGCAAAACTACTGACCCATCCACCTATTTCTCCCTAGCCCATGCTCAAACTCACTTTATTTTTCCTCCAAGTAGCAGTCCACTTATATTCTTTGCCTCCTTTACAATTATAATCGAGAATCATTGAAAGTCATGAAGCGATTGCAAAGTGAAGGCACACATTGTGAAATCATACAATATCTCTGTATACTAAGTCATACCTGCACCTTCATTCATAGGAACTCATTATGGATCTATTTCTATTTTTAAATGTAGATGTTTGTACCTCTTCAAGTAGATTGTAAATTACTCAAGGATCTGATCTGCTTGTGCATTTCCTCTGCCATGTCTAGCTTGTTAAATACAGAGTCTACTCTATGTGTCTATGGAATAGCTGAGCAGATGTCTGGCCAGTTTCAGCTCTCACTACCAACTTTCAAAGAATTTGGGATCCTGGAACCCATTCTTTTGAAACTTACTTTGTTTCATTCTCTCCCACAGTCTCTGACTACATAAATCCTATTTGTCATTCCAGAAATGTACAAACTTCACATTACAGTGGGAACTAGGCAAGGATGACTGGGCGCAAATTCAGTCATTATTAGAAATTACCTGAAGCAAATGTCCAGGTGATGCCAACAGTGTCATCTTCAAAGAGAAAAGATGGCACTATTTAAAAATTGAAAGAGTTGTCCTGGCTGGTTGTGACTCAGTTGGCTGGAGTGTCATCCCATAAACCAAAATTTTGTGGGTTTGATTCCTGGTAGGGGCACACACCTAGGTGGCAGGTTCAGTGTCTAGTCAGGATATGTAGAAGAGGCAACCAAATGATGTTTCTCTCTCATATACGTGTTTCCCTTCCTCTCTCTCTCCCTCCCTTCCCCTCTCTCTAAAATTAGTGAACAGGTGAGGATAAAAAATAATAATAAAAAAATAAAATTTGAAAGACTCAATTCTGCACTGCATAATATAATCTTTTTATGCTTTGCAAACTTAAAACTGAAAAGAAATAGTTTTTATTTAAGAATCTGGTTATTTTGTCATTGTCACAAAATGACATTAATTGGCTACTAAATTTGCAAAATGCCCTTGTGAATGCAAACAGTTGTGTCCTTTGTAAATTAAGTAAAAAAACAGATGCCTGTTTCTTACCCTAAGTTCCTTTATGATGCTGTCAATGCAGTTCTTTTTCCAGAGAGTGAGTTTTAGCAGATGGAATTATAATTCAAGTATAATAAAATAGGCTTCCAAGTACATCCATATCATCTCCTGTGAATGCCAGAAGAACTTTTAAAATTTCTAATGTATATGATTGTCCTCATAAATATAACCTGTTATTGAATAAATAATAAAAATAACATTATGACTCTAATGTTATCTGTGATATCTTTCCAGAGCAGATATTAACTATACCTATTTTGCACAACAGGAAATGTAATACATAAAAATTTGAAGATTATTGAATTTGGACTCCAAAAGAGCAATGTGAAAATTATTTCAAAGTTCTGGGGCATTCCTCAGAGAGGGAGGAAGCACAAGCGGCCAGGTCTTTCCTGCACGTGGCTCTTCACATTTTCTTACCAGTATATTTAGAACCTTGAGAATCCTAAGAAAGGACAGCCCAGAAAGGCACCTCTTATTTTAATGGATTCCACCATCTCCCAGCTTCGTCAAAAATAATTCAAGCTGTGACACTGGGCAAGTTATTTAATGGTAGTTAAATGATATCCCTCCTTGTAGAGGTGCTGTAAGGATCAAATGAGATAATTTATGTAAGGTACTCAGCACAGCACCTAATACATAGAATCAGTACATTGTGCCTAACTTTAGTATTTTCATGGTGGTAATTAACTGAAGTGAGCAGGAAGGGGTATCAATTTTATAACTTTGGCTACGAAAAATTTAAAAGATAACATCCTGGGTATGTTACATAAATAGCATTTATTAAATTTGAATGCTAAATCTTTTCACTGTAGACGCCCACCAGTAAGAAGAGTTGCCAGATAAATATTGAGTCTTATTTTACAACACAAGTGAATGGAAACTTCTCTGTAAAGCATTTACTGTCCTCTCCAGTCCCCACCACAGCTGTTCCTTCACTTGCCCACCTTTGCATACCTGTACCATGGTATGTCCCAACTTACTGATTTTCTTTTGTTTACACATCTCTATTACGACACGGTGAACATCTTTACACAGAAAATTTTAAGTTTCTACCTCTTAGCACTCAATAAATCTTGAATAAATGAACAATGAATTTCATATTGTTTGAAGATGGAATAATCTTTAAATAAAATAAAGAACATTGATCCATCAGTCTCTCTGCTATGACAAATGTAAAGTCCAATAGGAGAAAAGAAAATGAATCCAATCACATCTGAAAATCTCTTCCTGATTTCTATGATGCTCATAAATATTCTCATTGATTTGTGTGTATTTTGTTGAAAACACATTATATAGGACACCTTTGTTTACAATAAATTTGACATCTAATGAGAGCTTAAAATATATTGCTCTTACAAAAATAGTTTGAGAGAAATTTGGGATCTGTCTCATCAAATCTAGGTATCCACATCTTGACTATTGTATTTTCTAGGTTTTAAAAATAGAATGAATTTGAAAGTATACAATGTTGTGTTGTCTGAAAAAAGTAAACTCAAATTTATTTATTTTCAGATTAAAAATAAAATCCTTTTTGTAACACTGTAATTCTAAAACACACATTTTATCTTTAACTTTCAAGTATTGTCTTTGAGTGACAATAGCTCATTGATCTTTGAGCATGGATTTTTTAATCACATAAAATTTTATTAGAAGATAAATGTCACCAGATCAAAGAGAACATTCTAATGAAAATATCATTATTACCTTAATTACAGTTTTACTTAAGACCTCTATTTGTAGTACTGATGAGATTTTGATTTGTGACCTAATGAAATAATTTTAAATATGCTTATTACTTTATCTTTTTCCTAAAAAAGTTATACCATAATATTTTTGTAAAGTCATTTGTGTATGTATTAAATAGAAAATTATAATCAAGCACAATTATATTTATTTTTAATTTTTAAATTACAATTTATGTACAATATTATATTAATTTCAGGTGTACAACCCAATGATTAGACATTTATATAACTTACAAAGTGAACACTCCTGTAAAACTAGTACCCATCCAACACCATACTTAGTTATTACAATATTATTGGCTATATTCTCTATGCTATACTTTACATCTCTATGACTATTCTCTAACTACCAATTAGTACTTCTTTATCCCTTCCCCTTTTTCGCTCATCCTCCTAACCCCTCTCTTATCTGGCAGCCATCAAAATGTTCTCTGTATCTATGAGTCTATTTGTATTCAGCTTGTTCATTTATTTTGTTTTTTAGATTCCACATATAAATGAAATCATAGGGTATTTGCTTTTCTCTGCCTGACTTATTTCACATAACACAATACCCTTCGGGTCCACCTATGTTGATACAGATGACATGATTTCATTCTTTGCTTATGAAAAGTGAGATATTGCATTATATACTCACATATGCACCACTTCTTTATCTGTTCACCTATTGATGGACCCTTAGGTTGCTTCCACATCTTGACTATTGTAAATAATTCTCCAATAAACATATGGATGTATATATTTTTTCTCTTTTTGTATTTATTTATTTAGAGGGAAAAGGAGGGAGAAAGAGAAGAGAAAAATCAATGTGTGAGAGAAACATTGATCGATTACCTCTTACACACCCCCCAGCCAGGTACCTGACCCACATCCCAGGCATATGCCCCAACCAAGAATTGAACCAGTGACCTCTCAGTTTGTATATGTATACCCATATACCTTTTCAATCAGTGTTTTGGGTTTCATTGGATAAACATCCAGAAGAGGAATTGCTGGACCCTTCTTTAGTTATTGTTATAGCCTTTGTTCTAAAGTCTATGTCCTCTGGTATAAGTGTTGCTACCCCAGATTATTTTGTTTTGTTTTGTTTCCATTTTCATGAAATATCTTTTTCTATAGCTTCACTTTCAGTCTATATGGGTCTTTCAATCTGAAGTGGGTCTTTTGTAGACAGCATATGTAAAGATCTTGTTTTATTATTCATTTAGCCACCCTGTGTTTTTTTATTTGAGCATTTAATCCACTCACATTTAAAGTAATTGTTAATTTATTGATGATAGCCATTTTGTCAGGTGTGAGAGATATCTCATTGTGGTTTTCATTTGCATCTCTCTGAGGACTGGTACTTTTGAGCATTTTTTTAATATGTCTATGGGCCTCCTGTATGCCCTCCTTGGAGAAGTATCTACTTAGGTCTTTGGCTCATTTTTTAAATAACAACAAGTGCTGACAAGGATGTGGAGAAAAGGGAAACCTAATGCGCTGTTAGTGGGAATGCAGGCCAGTATAACCACTGTGGAAAACAGTATGGAATTTCCTCATAAAAATTAAAAATGGAATTACCTTTTGACCCAGTGATTCCACTGCTGGGAATATATCCTAAGAATCCTGAAACACCAGTTCAAAAGAATATATGCACCCTTATATTCATGGCAGCTTTATTTATGATAGCCAAGATTTGGAGCCAGCCCAAGTGCCCATCAGTAGACAAGCAGATAAAAAACTGTGGTACATTTACACAATGGAATACTACACAGCAGTTAAAAAAGAAGAAGTAATTCTTACCTTTTGAGTGAGCATGGATATAACTGGAGACTATTAGGCTCAGTGAAATAAGACAGTCAGTCAATGCAAGACAAATCCATATGATCTCACTTATATGTGGAATCTAATGAACAATATAAAAAAACAAAATATAAAAAGATTTATAGATGTAGCCAACAGGCTGACAGCTCTAAGAGGGAATAAAGGAGGTGGGGACTTCTTGAAAGAGGGTAAAGAGATTAGTCAAAGAACATATATGAATGACCCATGGACATGGGCCACAGTATAGGGATTGACTGGGAGTGGGGGGCAGGCAGGGAAGGGGATGCAAAAGGAAAAAATTGGGACAACTGTAATACCATGAAAAACAAAATATTTGAATTTAAAAAAGTAAAATAATTGTTGAGAGATATGTATTTATTGACATTTTATTATTCATATTTTTTATTTATTTTTTTACTTTTTCTTGTTAAAGGAGATCCTTTAATACTTTTTAATACGGGTTTTATAGTGATGGACTTCTTTAGCTTTTTCTTGTCTGGGAAGCTCTTTGTATGTCTTTGATTCTAACTGATAGCTTTGCTGGGTAGAGTAATCTTGGTTGTAGATCCTTGCTTTTCATTACTTTGAATATTTTATTCCAATCCCTTCTGGACTGCAATGATTCTGTTGAGAAATCAGCTGACAGTCTTATGAAAACTCCCTTGTAGATAGCTACTGCTTTTCTCTTGCTGCTTTTAAGATTCTCTGTTTGTCTTCAACTTTTGGGAGTTAAATTATGATATGTCTTGTTGTGGGCCACTGTCGTTTGGGACTCTGCACTTCCTGGACTTGTGTGTCTTTTTCCTTCACAAGATGAGGGAAGTGTTCTGCCATTATTTCTTGAAATAGTTTCTCAATCCCTTGCTCTCTGTCTTCTTCTTATGGTGCTACTATGATACAGATGTTGTTAACATTTGGTGTTGTTCCAGGGGCCCCTTGAATTATCCTCATCCTTATGTGTTAATTTTTCTCTTTTAGCTGCTCTGATTGGGTGTTTTCTGCTACCTTGTCTTCCAAATTGCTGATTGAATTATTTGCTTCATCTAACCTGCTGTTGATTCCTTCTACTGGTTTTTCATTTCAGTTATTGTATTCTTCATTCCTGACCGGTTCATTTTTATGGTTTCTATGTCAGTTTGTATGCTATAGACATTCTCATGGATTTCCCTGAGCATCCTTATAACCATTGTTTCGAATTCTATATCTGATAGTTTACTTGCCCCCATTTCATTTCATTCTTTTTCTGGAGATTTCTACCATTCTTCATTTGGGATATGTTTGTTTGTCTTGTCATTTTGGTTCCTTTTCTGTTTTTGTTTCTATATATTAGGTAGATCTTTTATGTCTTCTAGTCTTGGTAGCATGGCCCTATGTAGTAGGTGTCCTGTAGGGTCCAGTTGCACAGCCTCCCTGATTACCCAAGGCGGGTACTTCAAGTGAGTTCCCCACACCCCCCACCTCATGTGAACTGCATGCACTCTCCTGTTTTAGTTGAGCCTTGATTGCTGTTGGCACATTAATGTGAGCAATTGACCTCCAGGCCAGTTGGCGCTAAGGAGCAGCTGAAACTACAGCGAAGTAGCTGCTGTGCAGGGGCAAACTGATGGAGCATAACCCAGTTCAGTGCTTCTCTTGGTGCGCACTGAGTTTGTACCTTGAGTGTGTCACTTGTGAAGGTGGTTGAGTGGTGCTCTGGCATAGTCTGAAGCTGTTCACTGGGTGTGCTGGCTCTGGGGCCTCCTGGGAGGTACAGGCCAAGGTCAGTCTAACCACCTCATGTCCCATGCCTGGAGCCAGCTGGCATGAGCTACAAAGTGATCTGTAGGTGACTGCTAGTTATGCTGTACTTGGAGGTGCCCAGGAGAAACCAGCTACAAACCAAGTCCAGCTGTCGCTAGTGCTGGACCTGAAGCCATTTACAAAGAGACATGTGGCACACCAAGGCCAGATGGCCTTGTTTGTAGTTTGTGAACCTTTGAGATAATTTAGGAAACTATGCAGCATGAGCTAAGATGGGCCATTTTAATGAAAAGTCACTGGAAGCAGCTTGGGTGGGCCTGAAAGTTGGGTAGGGTAGAGTCTCCATAAATCACAAGAGAAGGATGAGTAGTGTTAGTCAGGTCAATGGAGACTCAGATATGGCATCTGTCTGCCCACTCTGGCGGGGGGAGGGCTCAGCAAAGGAAAAATGACCTCTGCCAACACTTGTATCTGGGAGAAAGCTGTCCCTCTAGCTCTTGCCTCAAAGCCAGACAATTCAGCTCCTTCCCATTTGTCCCTGGCATCTTTAGAGCTGCTGCTCCAGAGCTGGAGCTCAGAGCAAGTGAGTGCAAGTAAGTTCATGTGCAAGTCTTTTAAGAGAAATGTCTGGATCTAAAGAACAATATAAATAAACTAACAAAATATAAACAGACACATAGATACAGAGAACAGACTGTTGGTTGCCAGAGGGGACTGGGTGAAAAAGGTGAAGGGATGGAGAAATACACATTGGTAGTTACAAAATAGTCACAGGGATGTAAAATACAGCATAGATAATTTAACCAATAATATTGTAATAATTATGTATGGTGCCAGGTGGATACCAGAAATATCATATGCAGGGTAATACTTTATAAAGTATATGATTGTCTAACCACTATGTGGTACACCTGAAATTAATATATAATAATATTGAATGTAAACTGTAATTGCAAAAAATTTAAATTATAAAGAATTAATTTGGGGGGTGGAAATGTCACACCTGGGACTCCAGGAGCCCTCTGTCTCACTCTTACCACAATCCCCACTGGTTTTCACAGCCAGAAGTTATAGGAACTTCTTGGTACTGGAGCCATGAGCTGGTGAGTCTCGTGTGGGTCTAGGATGCCTTACTTCTCATGGGGAATTTCTTCCACCAAGATATCTGTCCTGAATTTTTACCACAATACATGGGTGTGAGGCCAACCAGTTTCAGATTTCTGCCCCACTTATCAGACTCAGTGTGGTTCTTCTGTATATCCTTAGTATATTCTATTCAGCCAGATTAAAGGTGGTTCTTAATGATATTGTTTCATAGTTTTGTAATTTTGATGTGCTCTTAGGAGGATACCAATGCTGCATTTATCTACTCTACCATCTTGACCAGTGCCTATTTCTTTCCCCCTGAGGTAGCTTTTTTTTTTTCCAATGATCAGTGTCCTATTGTGCTGGTCAAGGTGTTTTTTTAATAAATCAGACTGCTTCTCCCACTTCTGAAGCTAGACTGCTAAATATCAGTCTTCTTATTCTGAATCCCTCAAGTCAAGTTTGCACAGGAAGGAAAGAATGAAAATGATTCTCTTACTTAATAATTTTTCAATCCTCATTTTCCACACTAGCTTTATAAGCTCTTTTCTGTATTTCAAATAATTCAAGCTAACCTTCGTCTTGCAATAATTATGAAGCAAAAGCACTATTGATTTTTATCTGCCACACATTGTGAATATGGACAAGTTTCTTCATCACTTATTACTCCAGCAAGTTCTACTATTGCTTCCATTGCAATTACTATTGATGATGTAATAAAGATGATGATGATGATGGCAATGACAGAGTAACAACAACAATAGTGGTAGTAATAGTAATATCTAACATTTATTGAGTTCCAAGCATGTCAGGCACTCTACAGGTCTATTCCTACAACATCATACAAGGTGAAGAAACTGAGGCTTAGCGAAGAATACCCAAAATTCAAATCAGCTGTGCCTGACTCCAAAGCCCATATATTTTTGTCAAATATGTTCACATAAATACTTCAATTTATTTTAATTTAATACTAGTATAGCAAGGTTGGTATTTGCAAATAGCAACTCATGTAAGAAAAAGAAATTAATTTTATATAACTAACCACATGTGCTTTGGAGTCTTTGTTACTATTGATGGAAACTAAGAAAAAAACTTTACCATTAAAGGATTTATTCTTAACCTTTTAGTTTAAAACAACCTTATAGGGGTAAGAGGGTGTAGGAGTAATAGCCTGTCAATATTAAAGCTCAAATTCCCCGTCGCATTTTTCCTCTGTGGCTCTCTCCTCTTCTATCCCATCCAGGATGGTGCTAAGTAGTAGATGAGCAGGCACACTTATGGTGATCAGGGTGGGTCTATGATCAGCTAGCAGTTCTCTGGCTTTACTGGCCTCTCCTGTGATATGGCTTACACCTTCTCAAGCAGTGGTCCCTGTCTTTCTCTAGAGCTGTAAGAACACCACACCATGAGTCCGCTCTCCCAGAAACCGTACTGATTCTTGACTCTCCCTCTTTATATTGCCACTTGAGCAGAACTGAAATAGGTGACTGCTTAAATAGAGGGAGAATCACACACAGAGAAGTGTGAGGGGAAAAAGTATTTAATACTTTTTCTAAACTTTTGTCATTGCATATACTTGCACTCCGGACTGCATACCCTATGTGTATGAGAATTGATTCTGAAAATGCAAACTTAGAATAATTGGAAACTACACTTGAAATGTAACCAAAGACTTTGACTCCACTTACTATATCAGTAATATTTTATCCTGTGATGTCTGTATACAAATAAATATGTTTGTGTGTTTTTCCTTCTTTTAGACCATGTCACCCTCTAGAACCCTCTGTGTGCTTTGTCTGCATGATTCCACTGCTATTGAATAATAGGAATTTTTACATGTAGAGTCTTGCAAAGTTGCTGAGTCCTACATCTTATCACACTGTCACTGCTTTTATGATTTACACACAGTCCAATTGTTACCACTGAGCCCTGAATATTTCCCGAAAGCCTGGCATGTAAGACAACCTATAGGGCAGCGAAAATTTGTGGGGTTGACTGACTCTCTACATACTGGGTATGCCAGGTCAAGACAGACTCTGGCAGCTTTATATGGTTAATATTTTTCACTGGGCAAAGTGCTCTTCAAGAATTTTTGTGGATATACCTATCTTAGTTCTGATCTTAAGGAAAAGGCATCTAGTTTTTGCAAAGTCTGCTTTCACCACAATTATTCAACACAGTACTTGAAGTCCAAGCCAGTGCATTCAGAAAAGAAGAAGAAATAAAAAGCATTCAAATTGCAAAGGAGGAAGTAACACTGACATTATTTGCAGACAACTTGATATTGTACATAGAAAACCCTAAAATACCAATTGCATAATTCACAGATCTAGGACAAATATTTCAAAAATGTATATGAAACAAAAAAGACACAGAATAATATTAGCAATCTTAAGGAAGAACAATATAGTTGGAGGAACACAATACCTCATATCAAACTATACTATAAGGCCACTATAATCAGTACATTCTAATACTGGCATAAACACAGACACATAGATCAGTGGAACAGAATAGAGAGCCCAAAAATTAACTGAAACCTTTATGGTAAATTAACATTTGACAAAGGAAGCAAGAATATACTTCAGAGTAAAGACAGTCTCTTCAGTGAATGGTGTTGAGAAAACTGGACAGTTAGATGCAAAAAAAAAATGAAACTAGATCACCAACATATAACATATACTAGAAAAAACTCACAATGGATAAAAGACTTAAATATAAATTGTGATAACATAAAAATCCTAGGGGAAAACATAGGTAGTAAAATGTCACATACCTCATGTAGTGATATTTTTGCCGATTTATCTCCAACACAAGGGAAACAAAGGTAAAATAAACAAATGGGACTACATCTAATTAAAAAGCTTCTACACAGCTAAAGAAACTATCTCAAAATGAAAAGGGAACCTACTGTATGGGAGAATATATTTGCCAATGATAACTTCAGACAAGGGTTTACTCTCCAAAATATATAAAGAACATTACAACTTAACACCAGGAAGACAAACAATCCAACTGAAAAACAGGCAAAGGATCTAAATAGACACTTCTCGAAACAGGACATACGGATAGCTCATAGACATATGAAAAAATACTCAACAACACTAGTCCTCAGAGAGGTGCAAATTAAAAACACAATGAGATATCATCTCACACCTGTCAAAATGGCTGTCATCAATAAATCAACAAACAACAAGTGCTGGCGAGGATGTGGAGAAAAGGGAACTCTAGTGCACTGTTGGTGGGAAGGCAGACTGATGCAGCCACTGTGGAAAACGGTATGGAAATTCCTCAAAAAATTAAAAATGGAACTGCCTTTTGACACAATGATTCCACTTCTGAGAATATATCCTAAGAATCCTGAAACACCAATTCAAAAGAATATATGCTCCCCTATATTCATAACAACATTATTTACAATAACCAAGTGCTAGAAACATCCTAAGTGCCCATAAGTAGATGAGTGGATAAAAAAACTTTGGTATATCTACACAATGAAATGCTACACAACAGTAAAAAAATAAGGAATTCTTACCTTTTGCAACAGCACGGATGGAACTGGAGATTATTATGCTAAGTGAAATAAGCCAATCGGTGAAAGACAAATACCATATGATCTCACTTATAAGTAGAATCTAATAAGTAAAATAAACAAACAAGCAAAATAGAACCAGAGGTATAGAAACATGAAACAGACTGACAGCTTTAAGAGGAGATGGGGGAGGTGGGGACTGGTTGAAAGAAGATGAAGGGAGTAGCCAAAGAATATAATTGCATGACCCGTGGACATGGACAATGGTGTGGGGATTGACTGTGGGAGTGGGGGGCAGGAGAGGTGGAGGGGGGCAACAGGTGAAAAATTGGGACAACTGTAGGAGCATAAACAATCAAATTTTTTTTTTAAATTTACAATGTTTTCAGCATTGGGATACCTTTCACACACAGCAGGTGTCATGTTTTCTTCTCCAGACCTGCTGCAGAAAACATTAGAAAACCCCACACTCACCTCTTTTTTTTTATGTTTGTTTTTAACTCCTATACTGTTAGGTCCAAATCCTCTTAAGTTTTTTGAATTATCGTATTATACCTTACTACCATGTTTAATAGTTTTATCCAAAAGCATTTTGTATTTTTTTAGGAAGACATTGTATTTCCTTATTCCTGACACCTAATACCGTCCTTCAGCCTGAGAATACTGTGGAGATGGGGCAAAGCTGGGCAGGAAAAGGTTTGTACAAGGCGGGACCCAAAAAGAAACATGGAATTATCTTCTGGAGGGTGGGCCTCTTGTAGTACAGGCTACCCCTGCTATGTGTGTGTCTAGGAACCCATCTGGATCAGTGTTCCAGCTGACGTTGTTGTGAGAGGCTGCATTCGGCTTTAGTAAATTTTTTAAAAGACTTTCAATGTGTTTGCCCATTTCACGGTGGGTGATTTATGAGCACATCTGCCCAGACTGCACTGAGCGTCCAGCAGTTTTGGGCCAAAAAAGGCAAGACCTCCATGACCCACCCTCTCTTTTTACCCTATCTTGCCTCCAGTGACTTTTTTTTGTTTCCCTGGATGAAACAAGTCCTCAAAGGGAAACATTTTGCCAGTGTGGAAGAGGTGAAACAAAAAAGAGCAGAAGCATTAAAAGGCCTCAAAACTGAAGAGTTCAAAAACTGTTTTGAGCCGTGGAAAAAACATCTCGATAGGTGTAGTGCATCAAATGGAAAGCACTTCGAAGGTGACTGGAGTTTAAACATGTGAGAATAAGTATGCAATTTTTTATAAATAAATTCCAGGGTTTTTTAGGTTTCCCCTCGTATAAATCACAGTGACCAGATCATTGGAAAAAATATTCTGCCCTCTTTTGTGTTTATGGGTTAGTAAATTCAGGATTTGAACTAATATTGTGCCATTTCCCTCTTTGAGCAAAATTAATTTGAAGTGGATGCTCATATAAGGCAGATGTCAATACAGTGTGTATTAATAGACACCTTGTTGCTTTTTTATATTGGCTGGTATGATGATGATGCAAGATTAATTATAACCTAACCAAAAGTGTATTTGTTACATTTATACCGTCCACATTCCTCAGATTTAGAGACACTTATGCTCTCTCAACACCATTCACTGCACTCTATTGCCAAAATGGGGGGACTATGATTCCAATATCTCTGCTTAGGGATCTAGCTAAAACAATCCGGACAGGAAATTATTGTGGTAAAGAACATTTGGACAATCCCACACACACATCTGGCTATATAAACGTGATTTAATGTCTGCATTTGGTCATTCCTGTCATTAAAGTTTAATAGGCAGCAGTAGTGCCTTAGATTAATGCTAAATAGGGAATCAGAAACCTCATTGTTAGTTACGCTGTACATAGTCACTCTTCTCCTTTCATGCCATGAGGAAAGCATTTCCCAGCCTTCCTCTCAACTCTCATTACCTTTGTCACTCTGTAATCTCTCTGCGATAGGTACTGCAGAGAATTATACATTTTCCCTACCTAGAACAAGTCTAAAACAGAGCAATGTGCGTTTGGTCAGCTTGTCTATTCTGTTAATATTTAAAATCATTTCACAACACAGATGGAAATTATGGAAGCTATTTTCTTGTCCTGTCTCTCCCCAAATGTTGACAATTAGTATTTTATTGATTTTTCTTTTTTGTGTAACCTTTTAAAAAATGTATCCAAATTTCTTCTTTGTTCTGACAGAAAAACACAAAGCTCTGTGAACCAGAAAAAGTAGAGAATCTACGACAACCCACGTAACCCCAATTTGACAAATTTCCAGCTTATCAACAAAGCATGCAAGTCTCTCAGGATCCACGTTTTTAGTAGCAAAAGCAAAAACTGATGTTAGCACTTAATGGCATGTAGAACTGTCTCGGTGCTTCTCCACCCAGGGCTGTGGGAGGTGCTTGGATGGCACCACCACAGATAGCTGGCTCATCTTTCTGCACACTGTAGTTCACAGCCCTGGGTTTGTGCTCAGTCTGATCTGTTTCACTGGTCTAAGTGGCGTTTTAATTAAACAATGCTCTGAGGCTGCATATTAATTAGAAAATAAAATTAGGACATATTCCTAAGTAGAATTCAGCTTGTCTATTATAATAAACAAAGATAAATTTTAAATTTCACTTTTCCAAGTCCTTACTTTATTGATGTTCAATATTTAGTTGTCCCCTGAGATTTTAAACAGCACTGTTTTCTTGTATATATTCAATTAATTAAATTTTAAACGACTGCTTCTCTAGAAAAATGACATCCGTTACATGAATTCACTCCAAAATACCCAATTGACAAATGTGTTGCTGACTTATTGCATTAGGATTATTTAAATCAATCTCAATTAATTATACTCGTGAAATATAAAAGCCTGAAATTCCAAGCTCTTCAAAAATTACCTGAGGGTTTAGGTAGAGAAAAATATACGTACATCTCTCCTTGCAGCATACATCATAAATTATAATGAGTTAAATTAGTGAAATTATTTGTTTAAAGATTGACTCTGCCTGAAACCATCACCTTCATAGATGTTGAGACATAATCCCTGTGCCCTCACTGTCTCCCTCAAAGTAGATGAGCAATAAATATTTCATGAATGAAAAAACAGTATCATAAAATATGCTACATTATGAGAGAAGCATTATGTACTGCCACCAGTGAAGAACTGCAAATTTCACTTAGACTAATCTATCCAGATCTCATCAAGACACTTTGAATCACAAAACTATAGAATATCCTGTTAAGAGCTAATCACTTCAGGGACATCAAAAGAAAACAGCAATCACAGCAACTACCAAAGCTATGGCAAAATGTGGCCTTTTGCCTCAGCTGTTTCTCGTAAATCTTTAAAATCTTCATTGATAAGGCAAAGTTGAGAATTAAAATATTGACTGTTTTTTCTTTCTCATAACCTATCCAGGTCTTCATCTAGACTCCCTGGAAAATGGTGGCTAAACAATTTTTAAAGCTTCCAGTTTTATCAATATTCATTTTGAGTCAATAATTAAAATACAGGTACAGTTTCGATATGAAAGAGCTATTTATGAGCTATTTAGCTGTCAGTACTTGAACCCATTTAACCTCCTCAGTCGGAGCTGTGTAATCTACTTAGCAACCAGTAGAATAAACTGACATCTTTGTAGGGGAAAATATGACAATTTAAGGAGGAAGAAGGCTTTCAGTCTCCATCCTCCTACTCTGGACCTGACCTTTTACCCAAGCTTTCCCTTCTACAAGATCTAGGTGAAGATTTGTCTACTACTTTCTCTCTCTCTAATCAAGACCTTGTATCCTAAAGCCAAAATGCATTCCTGGCCCCACAAAGGCAGCAAAGCTGTGACAGATAGACCCTCCTTGAAGAAATACCTGTTTTCAGTCCCCAGGATTTTGTCAGGTCCTGCGGCAGCTCCTTGACTCCTTACATACTCTTGACCAGGAAAAATGCCCAAGGTCTATACCAGCTCTGAAATTCTGTTATAATACCTGGAATGGCAGATTTCCAGAATGAATGGAATTCTCCTCTGCAGCCTCCATAGCGCCCAAAGTTTCTTTTCACACAAACCTCAGAAATGAACTCCCTAAGGACGCTGTCAGTTTAAGAGCAAGTGTCGGTTGGGGAGACTTTCACCAATCCTGTTTTTTCTGGAGACCTGGGCCTTCCCTTCTAAAAGATTAAATTCTAGTCTGGCCGTAGGTCTAAATCACTAAAATTAGTTTGCTCCCGCCCCCTAACTATGAAAGCTTTGTGTTTATGAGGGTCCTAAACTCCACAGACCTGCAGGGTTTCCCAGCGCAGAAGGCGTTGACAACTGGTAAAATTTAACCCCGCACTCCAGAAACCAGGAACCTGATGCTGTCAGGAAGGCTTACCAAATCGTACAGCAGTGTATAATTTTTGCCCTTTCGTGGCTCAATAATATTTTTTCAATCCTTTTACCTTCTTGGTCTTTGTAGAATGAAATCTTAGTCCCAGAATCTTTAGTCTCTCTAATGCTTGATTTTTTTTTTTTTTCCTGAGTGGTTAGCAATTTTATATAGGCAGGGTCATTTGCTTTTGTTTGTATTCAGTTTAAGGATTATTTCCCCCACCTTTTTTGATTTAATTTTGTTTTTGTGAACAAAAGAACATTGATATGGTTTATTAAAAGGTATTCTCGAAGAAGTCTCATTCTCTTTCCTACCTCTTCTACTTCACTGTTTCATATCTACCTCTTGTAGTTACACAATTCCTTTAATTTCTGACCCTCCTTGGGTATCTTTTTTTGAAAAATAAGCATATGAGTGTTTTAGTTTAGCAATACATCCCACAAATCACTGTGCACCTAATCACAGAGATTGTCTTCTCAAGTGCTGCAACTCTTTAGTACTGCACTGTGGACACCTAGCATGTCTGTTTAACCAGCCACCCCTGGTTCAATATTTAGGTTGCATCCATGATTTTCTGTTAAAATGATATTACAGTGAATGACCTCCTGCATTTGCTTTTTTGTATTGTTGAAGATAAAACTTTACAGGAATTCTTGGAGGATAGATTGTTGGGTCGAAGGATAAAGTAAGTCTGGTTGTGTTATCGCTAGATTCCCTCAGAGAGCTGTATTATGTTACCCATCCACCAGCCTTGTCTGAGGAGGCCAGTTTCCTCACAACCTTGTTGTCAAGCTTTTGAATTTTCACCAATATGATAGGTGAGGCAAGATATCTCAAAGTAGTTTTAATTTGCATTTCTCTTATGATAAAGGAAGTAGGGCATTTTTTCATATTTAAAGGACATTTGTGTATATTTTTTGTGAACTTTCTATTCATTCCTGTCTCTTGCATATTTTTCCATCAAGGTTTTAGTCATTATTTTTTGTTTCTTCACTTTTTAAGTATTTTTATGAAGGAGACTAGCCCTTTATTATTGATATAATACAAATATGTTCTCTCAGTTTGTCATTTATCCTTTAACAATGATCGTGGTGTTTTGAACTCTACAAGGATTCTTTCTTTTATGTAGTCAAATACATCAAGTTTGAGTCATGATACAAAAGCTTTTCTCATACCCAGTTTATAAAGAAACTTTTCATTAGGACTCATATTGTTTCATTTATTTCTTTTTCCATTTAAAGTAAACTATGATAAAATGGCAAAAAACCTGTGTATTTAAGCTTTTTATCTCCACTGAGACCAATTTTCATAAATTATATTTTCTTAAGAAATTATGTGTTTCATTTCAAGATTTTCAATTTTGCTAGCATCAGTTTGTACAAAATATTCTTTTATTTTAATGATTGCTACCATTTTGTCATTCTAACTTCGTTATATATAACACCTCTTTTAATCTAAAATTAGTATTTGTTTTGCTGATTTTTTACAAAGAAATAGCATTTTGACATATTATTATATTCCTATTTTCTACCACATGAATTTTTGCATTTATTGTTTGTATTTCTTGTGTGTGTGCGCATGTGCACGTGTCTAGAGGGAGTCCTTTGCTGCTCCTTTTCGCCTTTTTGAAGTGGAAATTCACATTCATTATTACTGTTCTTCCACACATACACATGCTATAGAATTTCCTCTTATCACTGTTTTAATTGTATCTTACAGATTTTGTTACTTAGTGTTTTTATTCATTACTTTTAGAAATTCTTCAATTTCAATTTACAGTTCTTGACACAATAGTTTAGAGTTTTTAATTTCTAGATTAAAGTTCCTTTGATAATGACTTTGTTACTAATGTCTAGGTTTTATTGCATTATGGTCAGATATTATTGTTTATATTATTTCTGCTTTGTGGAATTTATTGAGACCTTTTTATAATCTAATATATAGATAATTTTGGAGAATGTCCCATGTGTACTCCTGAAGAATATATATTCTTTATTACTGGAGTACGAAACTCAAAAAAGAGCTGGAGGTGGGGGGAAGAACCAAAGATTTGCTTAATTATTTATGCTATATTTAGTTCTTCTACATCTGTGATTTTGTCAACTTGAACTATCTTTGAGAGTAGCCTTAAATATCTGTTATTAGTGTATCTCTCTCCTTGCATCTCCTGTATTGTCTGTTTTATAAAGGTGTTTTGTATTATTGGACATGCAGATGTTGATGTTATATTTTGTGACCTTTATTGTTATAAAGTAGAATTTTTTGCCTGGTTAATACTTTTGAACTGAACTCTGCAGCTTGATAGCAGGACTGTAATCGTTGTTTCCTTTTTCTTTTTTCCTTTTTCTTTTTCTTTTCTATTTGTCAGGTGTAGCTTTGCTTGACCCTTTATTTTTAGCCTTTCTGAATCACTCTGCTGAAATATGTCTCTTCTTACAGCATGGAGTTGGGTTTTTCTTCACGAGCTAATTAGAAAATATTGAGCATTCATTTTTATGTTTTGTTTTAACTCTGTCATATTATTGCATCTTATGTTTATTAATCATATCATATTATATCGCCTGTTTCTTTCTCTATGTAGTCTATTTCCCTTGGGGACATTTGTTCTTTTTTTGATGTTTAGAATAGTTTGTATTTGTGTTCTAATGTTTGCCTTTACACTGATATCTTTTATAAGGCCTTTATTCAGGAGTTAGCTTTAAATGACATTCTGGGACACCCAACTATTACCTAAGCAGCAATTAATGAGATCATTAGTCATTCTCTGTTTTTCTCATCTCTTTTTTAATTGCATTATTTCAACAGTGTTTAAACATATAATATTTTCATTATTAGTCCAACTTTTGTTTCCACCTTTGTTCTACACTTAGATCTAAAATGTGTTCAGTGATACTCTTAGTTCTTTCCTTCATGCATCTATTGAATTAAGGGTGGTTTAATTATATAGGTACCTCAGGAAGTATCTTTGGATACTGTATTCCCTGCATTCTTTCATAACATAAACTCTGAGGGTGTGCGAGTGACTCTGTGTGTGTGTGTGTGTGTGTGT